>CM023485.1:98274771-98503249 GCA_013339685.2 Hyalomma asiaticum | reverse complement strand
AAGTGGGATTCCAGATACAACACCGCATTTGCAACTGTTTCAGGAAGGGCAAGGCATAAGCGCAATCTTTCTCTTTCCAAAAGTCTCATCACGTACGCAGGAGCACCAAATTGCGCAAGCCAGTTTTAGATTCTAACTGCGCTGTCTTCGAGATGGTAGCAGAGTGAAATTCTCATAGAGTAATGCAGTGGGAAAACAAGAATGGCACATTTACTGGGATTAAGTGAAAAATGATTGTTATCCAGCCAGCTCTCTAAGGTGTCAATGTAGTCCTGCAGACGCTTATATAACTCATGGATATCGTCTGCCCCTGCAAATAATGCGATATCATTCGCATAAATGTAAGTAGTTACATGTAAGTGAAGTGGAATGATACTCATGAATACATAGAACAGCACAGAATAAAGAACATATCCTTGCAGTACTCCTCTTGTTTTTGTGTATTGAGACGGAGATAAGCCACTCTTATAACCATAAATCTTTCTGTCCGAGAAAACACTGCTAATCCACGAAACTACACACTCCGGCAATCCAAAGTAATTTAACCTGTCTCTCGATATTGGATGTACTACTATATAGCACGCTCTGGCGATGCCTAGAGCTACCAGAGGAGTGGATGGGCAGCCTGCTAAGTGATCGCGGCGTTCTAAATCAACATGTGTATTTCATATGGAGCTGCCACTTCTGAACCCAGTTCGACAGAGACTCCTATTTGAGCTCTGAAGAATAAAGACATTTATGCGGCGATGAAGAATGGATGTCAGTGCAACTGGTCTATGTTCTTTAAATGTATACCCGCCATCTTGTTTCTTGAGCAAGGGCACTAATTTGGGAAGTTTTCTGTCTGGTGGTACCCACGCGTTCTTCAATGAATATTTTACTAGCTCTAAAGGAACATTAGCCCATTGCTGAAATAAAAGCCTTAACATTGCAATCGCAGCGCCATCCGGTCCAGGAGCTGAGTTAGTCAAGCGTAGCACAGTCTTGGCTAAATCAGGTAGGAATACCTCTGCGAGTTCGTGGGATGACATCACCTTGCCGGCAAATGTGCGGTAAGTCCATCTTCTAAGCGCCCCGCGACTGTGGTCTAGAGACTATGGTACTCGGCTGCTGATCCGAGTGTCGCGGAATCGAATCCCGACCGCGGCGGCTGCATTTCGATGGAGGTGAAATGTTGAGGCCCGTGTGCGATGTCAGTGCACGATAAACGGCCCCAGGTGGTCAAAATTTCCGGAGACCTCCACTACGGCGTCTCTCATAATCAGAGCTGGTTTTGGGATGTTAAACCCCACAAATCAATCATCTTCAAAGCCTTTCGCTACCACATCAAGAGAGGCACTCGTTTCTTGCAGCGTCAAGACATGTGACTTTAATGTCAACGGTGCGGCCAGCACCTTTCGTGTCCGAAGATTCGCGAAGGAAGCACGCTTGTTGTGTGATTTTGAAAGGTACTTATAATGCTTGCTGTCGTGTTCATCTTTCGCTTGGTCAGCAGTGCTCCACGAGATAACATGCTGTCAAATGACAAGTATCCTAGTACCATCACAACCGTTGTGGTGAATGGAGCGTTGTGACCGAGTACATCCCAGTGATTATATTTATCTTTCGCTACTCAATGCAAATGAAGCTGGACAAAAAAGACGAGGTATCTTTTGGCTGCCGCCACGGTAATTGGTGGCTACTTTTATCCTAGCTGATGCGTAATTTAGGAATTTAGCTAATTTATCTCCTGGAGCAAGTGATGAAGACATTCATTGTAAAATAAGCAGCGCGGGATTCCTCAATCCAAAACGCCTTCAGATATTCCTACAAAATGCCCCCCTTACCAAATTACGCTTGTAAACGTGGGCTTGAAGGAACAGCCCTGCCTACCAGAGCTTTTTTCAAATACTGACATGAGGGAATCAAAAGATCCATTAAAAAAGATAGCTCATGTGGGCATCTTAATAAGAACACCAGATGAGAACGCTGTAGCGCAGAGAACTATGGAGACGAAACTGGCTTACATTAACTCCTGGGGGAGTGCAGAACAGATTTTCTCGGAAAAGGCCTTTGCCCTACAGTGGGCATAATAAACACTGATGACGGTGATAAGGCAAAAACAAACGCGGGCAAAACGCGAAAGATGACAGCACTGTTTTGTCGCATTACAGCGCTATGATGTCGCGTTCCTACCTGTTCATGTATTTTATTTTTGGCCCGTTGTATATGCCTTCTACATACAAGGAGTAGGCAGGACAACACACCCAGTCCTCTGTACATGCGGTTCCCTTATATGTACAGTTCCATGTGCTTACAAATGTGGAACCGCAAATATAGAACGCCTGAAATATTTCTCTTGTCTTCTTGTCATGACCTCGGTATATTACAATGGGGTTTCTTAATCCAGGTTGTCATCCGAATTGACTGCATTGAGGGCGAAATGCTTATTTGAACTGTACAGACAAAGATACATCTCGCTCGTACAATTCTTGGCCTTTGCTGAAATTCTTATGCCTGCGTTCCATTACTTCTAATTCTCCTGCCACCAGCTTTCGATCAGGTTTCTCACCCATTTCTTTCACCCACCCTCAACAAGCCAATTTAGGTTCTATCGCCTAAAAGGACTGAAACTTTGCTGCAACAAGTGTTCTGCTCTCTTAATATGGATAGTAATATCTCAGAGCCTATATTTATTCAGTTGTCTGTCAAAGAAGGCTATCCTATGCCACCACATTCATTTTCACTCTATTTAGAGCCTCTGTGTTTGAACATTATTCAAACCGACAGTACTCGTGGTTTCAACCTATTACTACATGAGATTAAAGTACCTGCATACGTGGATAATATTTTCTTCGGCACTGACCAACCAAGCATCGAAATGATTGTTGAAGTCGTGGGGTAGTTTGGTCGCGTCTCATGATCACAGATAAACCATTCAAAAAGTATGGCTCAAGGGTTCAGCGGTGTGTTGGTGTTATTCTTAAAGCACGTAAAGAAGCAGCAATGCACAATCGCGTTGTGGCATGCACTTATGGGGTAGTACACGTAGAACCGAGAGTTAAAACAAGGCTCCTTCCAATACTTCGGGTTTACAGGTTCGCGTGATGGTAGGACCAAAAGCGAAAAATCGGCATGCCGCTTGCGGAACAGCAAGTGTCCGCACTTCCCCGGAAAGAAAACGCTTTAATACGCTTGAATACAACAAGATATGTGTTATGGCTCTGACGGTATATTTCAGCAAACACCAAGCAAACACCGCACGTTCTTCCACGCACACTACTTCAGTCCTGGCATGCCTCCTGGCACGCCTTCATCGAATCGAACTGGTTGTTGCCGACGGAGCCGCGCCGATCGACCAGTGTTCTTTGGGACGCGCTGACACACCGAGCACTGCGTTCGGCATCCATGTCCGCGAAGTACGGATGCCGCAGCTGCTCTAGTCTGCACTCTCGAAATTCTGGAACGCTTCATCGCGAGGAGTCCGCCTGTCCGCCTTTCTCCACGCACTGGACGTGAGCACTCGCCGAGTGTCCTGTAGACGCTTGTATGGCTGGCGGGACATCCTCCATGCGGGAGCATCCATTTGTTGTAAGCAGTGCCGTTGACGTACCAGAACGACACCAAGGCAGCCGCCACCGCGCCCGCAACGCCGTTTGTCGGTGGTTGTCGGGTGCTGCCTCGCGCGACATAGTACTGGGGCGGCGTAGACGCGGAACCGACCGTCACGTTCCTGTACTGGTCGATACAACCGGCTGGCAAGACGTATCTTCCAGACGGCATACTCATTGGGAGATGGCCTGTACGTACGATGTCCATGGGGGCGGACGGTGGCGGTCGGTAGTCACCGGCAGCCGACGGAGGCGGCGTCCCGCTGGTTTGATGCACTACGGGGCAGCTGGCATCATTGTCGGGATTCGTTGCTATAGCTGGGGGGACGACACTGTGTCTACGTCAAGAGAGCCGTCGGCCGTTGCGGCCCTTGATCAAATGGCGGAACTGTCAGTGATAGATCACGTGTACGTGCGCGTGGTCACGAGAGAGAGAACTAAGCGTAGAAGAAGTTAAGATATAATACCGATATAAAATATAATCACAAAATGATGGACGCCGGTGAGGTACAGCGAAGATGAAAAACAAATACAGGCACTAATATAGTGCACAAGAGCTCCACCGCGGACAATGCAAATAACCAGCCGTCACAAGAATTGTGGAAAGACACGCTGTAGAATGGCAAGCATCCTGGTTTCGTAACCGCAGCCGCGATGAAAACGAAGCTTAGTTCACATGGAACATCCTAGGGACATTATTTTTCGTTTGTTTGTTTGTTTAATGCCAATGAAGCTGGACGAAAAGGAAGCGGTATCAGTTAGCTGCCACTGCTTGCAAGTCGCGCTTACATGTCCCTGCTGTCGGCCTTTGCTGAATCCTACATCCAGTGTTTTAGCTTCTCAAGCCCACTGCATCATCGTAATGGACCCTTTTCCGTCCTTCACTCGTGCTTTGGCGCACGCTTGGGGTGCGCCGCCAAATCGGGCGGCGCTGATCTAGGCTCACTAATCTGATGTCTCGTATTCCTAGTCAGGCGAATTCTGCTTGGTCGTCTTCACTACCACCCAATGATGTGCCTATTGTCTTTTTTTTTCTCGGCTGATCTTGACAACGTTCCTGTGGCCCTGGTTTCCACCAATGAAAAGTCAGTACGGATGAAAATCCTATACTCTTTTAAAAAGAGCTACGGAAGGATACTCCCTTTTACCAGTTGATCACTGGGGTGCGGCAGTTCGGACGTGCAGGTATTTCATGCTGTTCGCCAGATCAGGCCTTTGCCTTTAACTTATTAAAGTGTTCAATCGTAGCATCCCATCCTGTGAGCTGATTATACCTCCCCACTTAGCATGTATACAGAGGATGGTTCGAGGGGTGGACTCGAGCCTTACATTATCAGAAATATTGGATATCTTTTCAGTGGCAGGAGCTGTTTTATTTTTCCGGTGATCTCGTTCTATCTACAGTAACATCCCCAAGGAATCAGTTACTGTCACATTCGCCGGCACCACTCGCACTACAGATGTAAAGGCGTGACCTGTCATTTCTCTACTCATCCTCTCTAGTGTCTTAAAATGCCGGAGATATCGACACAGCATTAAGGGCTGCAGATCAGGCGTCAGATGTAGAACACGTGTTAACGTTTGTTCAGCGCTAGGAGGGCGTTGCTGTCTGCGCGGTGGAGACCATGCGGCCGATAATTACTGCTCTGCTAGAACACAGGAACTACAACTCCTTGAGATTAGAGAACAAAAGCGATATTCCAGGCATGTAGCCCGAGCTGTTCTTGCAGAGCGAACTCGCGGATATGCCAATACAACGAATCACTTTTGCCAGTGGACAGATCCATCTTCGTCAGACACTATTGCCTCAGCGGTAGAGAAGACAGTGAAAAATGCATTGTAGAATCTTTTTGTTGATTTGATAGAATCATTAGCGCCAATAGTCAATGCATAGATGAATCAACTGCTGTATAACATCACCCGAGCGACAGAGGCGGTTCCAGTTTTTCCGTCTCCTCTTACTTTCAGAACTCAGCCATGCCTATTTGCCGCAACCTGGTCCACCAAATATCAATAATTCTGTCGAGTCGGAACCAGATTGGAGCTCGGTCGTCGAATCATCAGATTCCATATGGAATTATACCTCAGGACTGCGGAAAGTCCGCGCGTATTCAAGTTCAGGGCCTTTCAGTAAGGCTCCAGCAAAAAAAAAAAAAATTACCACAAGGAAATCAATTTCAAAGAATCTTTCTTGGAATATAGCACATTGGAGAAACCAGTTAATGTTGCTTGTAATCTCATCAGAACAGGAGGTCTAGAAATTTTACATTGGAATTGCCGTTCAATTTTCAGCAGCTAGCGATTTCTCTTACCTCTGTGCTCAACACTCCCCTGATATTGTAGCCTTACAGGAAACCTGGCTTGCAACAGACTGGAGTTTTAGAGTTAGAAATTACCGCACCTTTCATTTAGACCGTCCTTCTCATCTCATCATTTCATCTAAATTAGGTCTTCCGGCTTCCATTAAGTGTGACTGACTATGGACGTTTTTGTGCCTCTGACTGACTATGGACATTTTTGTGCCTGCGACATTCTTATTTATTAGAGACTTTTACTCGAAAGTACGGCCATGTGATTTGAACTTATATTCGTATACGTTGTGTTTCTTTGTTACTCTTCTGACGAAACCACTATTCTTGTGATTATGCCAGATTGCTTCGCATACTGCTTAGCACCATGCTTATTGTACGCACCCCAAGAGATGAGGAGTAGCCGGCGTCTTATTTGTGCGCCAGCATCTCCTAATCTCATATCAATAAAAAAAAAGTCTCAAGTGATGAATTCAGATAGAGAAATACTAGGCGTAGACGTTTCACTCCTAGCATATCATACTTTTTGTTTAAATATTTAATATTTCCCATCGAATGTTCATAATAGTAATACCCTAGATTCACTACTTGTACACTGCACGAAAGACGTGCGACATGTTGGATATTTTGATGCTCCTCATAATTTATGGAGATACAGAACAGATACCGGGAAATAGGTGGTGTGTTTTGGCGGAAAAGAATAATATATCATGTGTGAACTGAAAAACGCCGACTTTTATTGGTAACTGCATATTGTCATCAATGGACCTTACGTTCTCTTTATTCTTTCCTATAAATTGCCTATAATGTTTGATCTGGTCTGTCCACTGATCTTGTTGACTAGACGCACCGTCACTCACATCAATATTAATGCCTTTGAAAATTTCTTACACTGAGCTGTGTCTAATCAGGTCGGCAACAATGAAGAGCATATTGACACAAATATCAATTCAGTTGTGAAAGCGTCCTTAACTAAATGCACATTGTCCGTTCAGGTCTCTAATGTCGACTGTACTAACCATGGTGGAATTCTGAATGCTCGCGGGATTACAGGTTAAGGAAGGCTCCGATCTAAAAATTACTTTACAACACTTTACAACCAACGCCCTCAGACTTGGAGCTATTACAAATATGCTGCTCGAATTCTTAGGCGAACAGTCGCCAATGCGAAGGACAGCTACGAGAGTCAGAGATCTGAGTTCTTATAAAAGCTAGAAAACAGGAAAAGGCTTTTTAGGTTCCTTGGGACCAAGAAAGCGATTCCGGGTTTCACTAATGTCGGTTCAGTCGTCCATACGGCGAGAGCATTCGCTAGTCTTCTAGAAGACGTAGCTAAAGACTCGCTAAAGGACGCAGTTAAAGTATGGCTCTGTGGTTCGGGTCATGGTGTGTGTGTTATCTTGGAGTCGTTCGTAGAGCACATAACAAAGCCACAATGTACAATCACCTTGCGGCATTCACTTTTTGCGTAATACACGCAGAATGATGAGTTCCGGCAAGGCCACTTCCAAGGCGTCGGGTGTACGGCTTCGCGTGATCGGACCAAAGCCGAAAAATCCCCAGAAACATGAAATTTTGCTCCGCTTGAGTACAGCTAACATTGTATGGTTCTCCCAGTATTTTTCTGAGGTACTCACGTTAACTTCGACGAACACCACGCGGGCACCCGTCTCGACAGAACTTTTCTCCACCGTTATTCCACACACCCTGCTTCAGTTCTGGCGTGCCTGCTGGCAGGCATTCGTCGTATCGAACTGGTTCTTTCCGACTAGTCAACGCCTATCGACCAGTGTTCCGTGGGAACCGTTGGCACACCGAGCCCTATCTTAGCCCTCCATATTGGGGAAGTAAGGATGCCGCAGGTGCTCTAGTGCGCACTCTCCTGATTCTGGAACGCCGAATCGCGGGGAGTCCACCTGTCTGCCTTTGCCCACGCACTGTTCTGAGCACTCGCCGAGTGTCCTGCACTCTCCTGGTTGGCTAGCGGTACATCTTCGGAGTGGGAAAGTCCACTTGGTGCAAGCCGTACCGTTGTAGTACCAGAACGACGCTGCAACGTCCTGCCTGTGGAAACGAATACTCTGTATGCAAGTCTTTCGTAAAGCAAGTCTTCTTTCCATGTGTGCCCCAGAATAACTTGCGCTACGCGCACGTTGAAACAAACGGAGACACAATCGTTTCGTATCTTCTCACATGCTGGGCATGTTTTATTCTAGGTTATGTACAGCGCTGCTCACGCCGGCTGTTCAGTCGTAAGTAATCGGAATTAATACGAGTAAATCTTTCTCGCACTACAGTTATAGACTTACGTAGAGTAACCGTGTCATCAACACATCATTTAAATGGAGCCAAGCTTTTACCGAATGCTTTGAGCAGTATGTAAAAATGGCATTGTCTCGCAAGTACGAGTCGAAGATGCTTTCTTTGCAGAAAAAGAGCGAGCAATGGCATATATGTCTATTACGTTAATAGCAACTATATTTATTAACTTCATGCTCTGCACAAGCTTCCAAGGAGAAAACACTATGCGTGAATCATTGGCTTTATAAGCCCCCTGTATACGCTTCATAGCTTTCAAAGTCCTTGTCTTGCTCCTCTATCACCGACTTAACATATTACCATACCTGCTACCTCGAAAACATATCGTAGTACATCATCCGGTGCGATTTGTGTTTGACGAATGTGTCGACGAGCATTCTAAGCGGTTGATAAAGCGGCGGAGTGTGACGTCGCTCACCGATCTTGGCTGGAGACAGCGCGGGGCGCCTCCACCAGCGGCAGGCGGCAGTTGCCACTATACTTCAGCATGGCGACAAAGCAATATGATCCCAGTGAAGAGCTAGACAAGACACACAGACTGCCATAAAGTGTAAGTGAGGTGTAAGCCTTACTATTAAGCATTCAGGCCTTTCTCTTTCCCGAAGAAAGTTATCTAATCACGCGAAGACGCATTTCAATCTGTCACGTCGTACTAAGGTTAGTTCGTAATAAAACGGTTAAAAATCCACGACATCGGACAAGGTAAGTTGCTCCTACTTTCCGTTGATCACCAGTAATCTTCCTTTTTAATTTTTCTAAGCGCATATCTCTAAATCAAGCAACTTAGAGAAGATGCAAAAAACGGCAAAGATGGCCCTGCCACTTTATTGCGCTTAAATCGGAAAAAGTTTGAGCGAGGGTGAAATGCGACGCTGTGCAGTGCTTTCCTCTCCTCTTCCAATTGAACCCAGTATCGAGAATCTCGGTCTTTGAAACACAGCACAACTAGAGCCTCCATCAAAACGCTCTGGCAAACCTAGCCATTGGAACTTCTCGTTTGGACCGACGACTGCAGTGGTGACTGTCCGAGAGTCGACTTTCGCAGCGACCGTTGTGCCCACCGAGTTTCCTGGTTTAGAGAAGACTTCGAAGATGTCCAGGCCGTGGTGTCGCGTGTGTTGGGCGGGAAAGCCACCACTGATTTGCGTCGTCGGGGTCGGGCTGTTCGTAGCTGAGCTTGGTGGAGAGCTTTTCTGGTTACCGGCGTGGTTCGTTGGACGGAAGGTCGTGCAAGGTCGTGTTTTGTCCTCCAGTCGCGCCGAGAAGCACTAGGGCCGCAACTACGCAGACGCTGGCAGACACGATTCCAATCAAGCGTGGGGCTTACGTGCCGTACTGAAGTTGTGCGATGTACGCGTCGGTCATGAGAAACGGTTGCTGGTGCCGATTCGACTCCAAGGCAGCCGCAGCAGCGCGCGACGCGGTTCATCAGTGGCCGTCTGGTGCTTGCTGGCGCGACGTAGTATTCGGGTGGCGTGGACGGGGAACCGACCGTCACGTTCCTGTACTGGTCGATACAACCAGGGGGCAAGACGTAGCTTCCAGACGGCATACCCATCGGTGGACAGCCCGTACGTACGGTGGCAACGGGGAACAACGCTGTCGGTCGGAAGTCACCGGCAGCCGACGGAAACGGCGTCCCGCTCGTTTGTGGCACTCCGGGGCCGCGGGTTTCATTATCGTAATTTGTTGCCATAGCTCGGGCGACCATGCTGTGTCTTCGTCGAGGGAACCGCGGGCCGTTGCTTCCCTTGATCAAAATGATGCAACTGTCAGTGATGGATGGCGTCTTCTTCTTGTTCTTCTTCTTGTTCGCCTGGCAATTTGTGTCTTCTATCAGAGGTACATTTGCCGTAGCTCCACTTCCCAGGAATGTCCACCCGCAGTACAATGTAGGACGCCGCATAGCTCGGGCCCGTTCCTTATTGAAGTCAGTTGCAGACAGCCCGGACCTCGCTACGTTTGTCGATGCAGCACAGTACGGGCGTTCTGATCGCTTTGCAGTGGTCTCAGTCGACCATAGTGGCAAGCTCCTATGTGCTGCGTCGGTTAGAAACGTTTCGGCAACGATTGCTGAGCAAATTGCCATTGCTGTAGCAATGAAGGACGTATCGCGTCCAAATGTCTTCACGGACTCGCGGTCCGCTGCCAGAGCTTTCGCCTCGGGCTCGATCTCGCGGGAGGCAGCAGCTATCCTCGGCAGCGAGGGGGCTGCCGGGTTTCACACCATAACATGGTTCCCGGCCCATATGGGGGCCGACGTACACCCCGATGTCCCCAACGCAAATGAGTTTGCCCATGACCGTGCGCGAGGTTTCACTCACCGCGGCGGTCCCGGCGAATTCGCGGGCGGGGATGCCGGCAGGTACAGGGAGCCGCTCCTCACTTTTCACGAGATCGTGACTCATTATCATCTCTCTCGGAGGGTCTTTCCACTTCCTCACCCTAAACTCACTCGTCCGCAGTCTTCGGCCTTCAGGATGCTCCAAACGGGGTCTTTCCCTTCGCGAGGCAGGTTTAGTACCTCCTCGCCCAACGTTGAACCGCGTTGTCCGAACTGCGGAGAGGCTTACTGCTCAGTAGCTCACATGCTCTGGCAATGTCCTGCGTTACGTGACACAGAGTTCAGCAAAGAAGAGGACTGGGAGGAAGCCCTGAGAAGCGGCGACCTTTCGGTTCAACATCGGGCTGTCCAGAGAGCCTGCGAGAGGGCGGAGGGCCACGGTCTTCCTGTCCCTGCTTGGGAGCGGCCCGCAACTGCTACAGGATCCCCCTAAAAGGGGACGTCCAACTGCAGTTTCTCAGGACAAAAATAAAGTTCTGTGCCTGCCTGCCTGCCACTGAGGTGGATTGGCTAAGAGTCGGGCAGTAAATATTTAAGGTTTAAGAATATTTCGGTAATCTAGGCAGAGTACATGCGAATATAAAGACGGTAAAGAGGCGTATTAAAGAGATGTAGAAAAGTCTAATGATTTACCTACTACATAAAGCAACTAAAAGAAAAAGAATAAAATTAGTTTTGAAAGTAATCTGAGTATTTGAATAATTAGAAATGTATTTCCCACCTATCTAAAAGACCATCGGTTTCAGTAATGTTATTTTGCGCTATCAAGGAAGCATTCGATCCTATTGCAAAATCCAGCAATGAGGGCACTACAAGACAGAACCGCAGGCGTAGACGAGTCTATTCTAAGAGTTCGGTCCTCGGTAAGGTTTTCCTCGCAGCAGTATACCGACAGAAGCTCAAAAGGAAAGGATTTATTGTCTCTGCCTCACCGCAGAATCCACACAGGGGTGAAGGAACCGATTAGATCTGTGTTCATAGAAATTTAGGCCCGCTACACGGCAGCGTATCCTCGTAAGGGACACTCCCAGTTAACGTGCTTGACATACTGTTTTCCGCCAGGGATACAGAAGGTAACAGTAATCTGTTGAGCTTGTCAGCGCGGATTCTCTGGACGCTTTCTTTATGACTCACATACGAAACATCGCAGCAGTTACATAAGCAGACACAGGAAAGTAGATTAGAATCAGTCCATCTAAAGCAGCCTTTGCTAAGGAATCAGCAACTTCGGTCAGTAGCAATCTTTTATGCCCGGGCGCCCATACTAAACCGACTGTTCTCAAATGCACAGGTACTGATCCATGAAACGCCATTATCGCGTGCGCATACACGCTTCCAGTGAGCGACGAACAAAGGGGTAGAGAATCTGTGATGAGAACGGGTGACGCAAATTACAAATTCATTTTGCGCAGTGCAAGTATGGCTGCAAGAAACTCAGCCACGAAAATGCGTACGAAATCACGACGCCCTATCAAATAAGACCAATCAAGATTCGGCCTAAAAAAGCACCTGATTTTCGTCGCGCAGTGATGCATCAGTGAAATAATGACATTTGTCCCGACTCTCTGAAGATGGTCTTCTAATAAACCGCCCAAGATGCAATGTGGAAGTAAGTGAATACGCAACTGAATAATTGCGCTGAATAATCTCTGGCAAGGACCGGGTATATATTGCACAGACGTACATTTAAGGGGTCCAGTAATCACTGCAGAGGCATTAGTTTAGGAATGTGAAAGAGTGGTCATTAGCACCGAAAAATATTTCTGAATCAGAAATGAAAACAGTTTCAGACTGCCTTAATGGGGCTTGATAAATTATCAAAAAGGTATTTACATTGAAAAGGCGAAACGTACATGAAAAAGATCGAAGTCGGGATTCCAGATACAACACCGCATTTGCAACCGTTTCAGGAAGGCCAAGGCATAAGCGCCATCTTTCTCTTTCCAAAAGTCTCATCACGTACGCAGGAGCACCAAAGTGCGCAAGCTAGTTTTAGATTCTAACTGCGCTATGTCTTCGAGATGGTAGCAGAGTGAAATGCTCAGACTAATGCACTGGGAAAACAAGAATGGCATATTTACTGGGATTAAGTGAAAAATGATTGTTATCCAGCCAGCTCTCAAAGGTGTCAATGTAGTCCTGCAGACGCTTATATAACTCATGGATATCGTCTGCCCCTGCAAATAATGCGATATCATTCGCATAAATGTAAGTAGTTACATGTAAGTGAAGTGGAATGATACTCATGAATACATAGAACAGCACAGAATAAAGAACAGATCCTTGCAGTACTCCTCTTGTTTTTGTGTATTGAGATGGAGATAAGCCACTCTTATAACCATAAAACTTCCTGTCCGAGAAAAAAATTGGCAGATCCCACGTGCAGTGGGAATCAAGGAAATGCGAAGCACGCATAAGGAACGTAAAATGGATTTGCATTGTTGTCTCGCTATACCGAGTTTGGCACGTATGAAGTTAACGAAACGGCCGCAAGAGCACCATGACTGTGGCATGTAAACCATGTCGCTCATACACGCATGTCATGATTCTAACGTTATGACCTGTAATTAACGTTCGTGATGCAGTCGTGTTGTATCATAGCAATTTTGGTATACATCCCTTTAAGGAAACGAGTGGCATGTAGATCATGCCGCTAATGACATGCATGTCACGATTTTCATGTTATGACCTGTCATTTATGATCGTCATGCAGTCATGTTGTGCCAAACCAATTTTCGTATAGGCTCCGTGCAGTCGAGTTTTCCATGAGCGACATCAGCGCCAGAATGCACTGCCTGGCGGAGAGAAGAAGCAAACTTGGGCAGACTGTGACAGGGAAATACGCGAACGCGATGCGCGTCTCCAACTCTATAGCAGCAGCTACCGCCCGTCCCACCTTCTTTCGTTTCATTTCCTTTGAGAAGCGCGCTCCAAACCTGCGGCAAACTGTTCCAAAGGGCGACGCCGCGAGCGTTCGTGTGGTTCGCAGCACACCCGGAAAGCAGCGAAGAAACGCGCGCGTCGCTGTCGCCTCGGTTTCCACCGTGCACGACTGAGCCGTCCGACGAGAGCTACGTAGCGCCCTCTGGTCAGTAGACGGAGCCATCCCATTAACGAAACGGCAGTATAGCGCCAGTATCATGGCATGTAAATCATGCCGGTCATGACACGCGAGTCATGATTCTAATGTTATGACCTGTCAGTTACGTTCGTCGTGCTGTCGTGTTGTGCCATAGCAATTTCGGTATACATCCCATTAACGAAACGACTGGCATGTAAATCATGCCGCCCATGATATGCATGTTATGCTTTTCATGCTATGACCTGTCATTTATGTTCATCATGCAGTCATAGTATTGCATACCAATTTTCCTACACATCCCACTAACGAAACCGCCAAGAGAGCACCAAGACTGTGGCACGTAAATCATGTCGCTCATGACATGCATGTCATGATTTTCATGTTATGACCTGTCATTTACGTTCATGATGCAGTCATGTTGTGGCATGCCAATTTGCGTATACGTCCCATTAACGAAACGCGTGGCATGTAAATCATGTCGCCCATGACATGCATATCATGATTTTCATGTTATGACCTGTCATTTATGTTGGCCATGCAGTCATATTGTGGCGTACCAATTTTTGTATACATCCCATTAACGAGACGACCAGGAGAGCATCAAGACTGTGACATGTAAATCATGCCACTCATGACACTCATGTCACGATTTTCATGTTATGACCTGCCTTTTATATTCATGAGGCAGTCATGTTATGCCATACCAATTTTCGCATACATCCCATTAGGGAAACGGCTAGGAGAGCACTAAGACCGTGGCGTGTAAATCATGCCACTCATGACATGCATATCATGATTTTCATGTTATGACCTGCTATTTATGTTCGTCAGGCAGTCATGTTGTGCCATACCAATTTTCGCATACATCCCATTAGCGAAACGGCCAGGAGAGCCCTAAGACCGTGGCATGTAAATCATGCCGCTCATGACATGCATATCATGATTTTCATGTTATGACCTGTCATTTATGTTCGTCGTGTAGTCATGATGTGGCATACCAATTTTCGTAAACATCCGATTAGCGAAACGGCTAGGAGAGCACAAAATCGTAGGCGGCTTGATAGATAGATAGATAGATAGATAGATAGATAGATAGATAGATAGATAGATAGATAGATAGATAGATAGATAGATAGATAGATAGATAGATAGATAGATAGATAGATAGATACGCTCAAACTCGCCGAAGTTCGCTAAGAAATGCTTCGCATTTAAAAACTGCTAATCCACGAAACTACACACTCCGGCAATCCAAAGTAATTTAACCTGTCTATAGAGATTGGATGTACTACTATATAGTACGCTCTGGCGATACGTAGAGCTACCAGAGGAGTGGATGGCAGCTTGCTTAGTGAATGCGGCGTTCTAAATCAATATGTGTATTTCATATGGAGCTGCCACTTCTGAACCCAGTTCGACAGAGGCTCCTATTTGAGCTTTGAAGAATAAAGACATTTATGCGGCGATGAAGAATGGACGTCAGTGCAACTGGTCTTATGTTCTTTAATGTGTACCCGCCATCTTGTTTCTTGGGCAAGGGCACTAATTTGGGAAGTTTTCTGTCTGGTGGTACCCACGCGTTCTTCAATGAATAATTTACTAACTCTAAAGGAACATTAGCCGATTGCTGAAATAAAATCTTTAACATTGCAATCGCAGCGCCATCTGGTCCAGGGGCTGAGTTAGTCAAGCGTAGCACAGTCTCGGCCAATTCAGATAGGAATACCTCTGCGAGTTCGTGGGATTGCATCACCTTGCCGGCAAATGTGCGGTAAGTCCATCTTCTAAGCACCCCGCGACAGTGGTCTAGTGGCTATGGTACTCGGCTATTGATCCGAGTGTCGCGGAATCGAATCCCGACCGCGGCGCCTGCATTTCGATGGAGGTGAAATGTTGAGGCCCGTGTGGGATGTCAGTGCACGTTAAAGAACCCCAGGTGGTCGAAATTTCCGGAGACCTCCACAACGGCGTCTCTCATAATCAGAGCTGGTTTTGGGACGTTAAATCCCACAAATCAATCATCTTCAAAGGCTTTCGCTACCACATCAAGAGAGGCACACGTTTCTTGCAGCGTCAAGATATGTGACTTTAATGTCAATGGTGCGGCCAGTACCTTTCATGTCCGAAGATTCGCGAAGGAAGCACGCTCGTTGCGTGATTTTGAAAGGTACTTGTAATGCTAGCTGTCGTGTTCATCTTTCGCTTGGTCAGCAGTGCGCCACGAGATAACATGCTGTCAAATGACAAGTATCCTGGTACCATCACAACCATTGTGGTGAATGGAGCGCTGTCACCGAGTACATCCCAGTGATTATATTTATCTTTCGCTACTCAATGCAAATGAAGCTGGACAAAAAAGACGAGGTATCTTTTGGCTGCCGCCACGATAATTGGTGGCTACTTTTATCCTAGCTGGTGCCTACTTTAGGAATTTAGCCAATTTATCTCCTGGAGCAAGAGATCAAGACATTCACTGTTAAATAAGCAGCGCGGTATTCTTCAATCTAAAACGCCTTCAGATATTCCTACAAAAGGCCCCCCTCACCAACTTACGCTTGTAAACGTGGGCTTGAAGGAACAGCCCTGCCTACCAGAGCTTTTTTTCAAATACTGACATGAGGACATAATGAGGGAATCAAAAGATGCATTAAAAGAGATAGCCCGTGTGGGCATCCTAATAACACCAGATGAGAACGCTGCAGCGCAGAGAACTGTGGGGACGAAACTGGCTTACATTAACTCCTAGGGGAGTGCAGAACAGATTTTCTTGGAAGAGGCCTTTGCCCTACAGTCCATGGGCATAATAAACACTGACGACGGTAATAGGGCAAAAACAAACACGGGCAAAATGCGAAAGATGACAGCACTGTTTTGTCGCATTACAGCGCTATGATGTCGCGTTCATTCCTGTTGATGTATTTTATTTTTGGCCCGTTGTATATGCCTTCTACATACAAGGAGTCGGCAGGACAACTCACCCAATCCTCTGTACATGCGGTTCCTTTATATGTACAGTTCCACGTGCTTACAAATGTGGAACCGCAAATATGGAACGCCTGAAATATTTCTCTTGTTTTCTTGTCATGACCTCGGTAGATTACAATGGGGTTTCTTAATCCAAGTTGTCATCCGAATTGACTGCAATGAGGGCCAAATGCGTATTTGAACTGTACAGACTAAGATACATCTCGCTCGTACAATTCCTGGCCTTTGCGTTCCATTACTTCTAAGTCTCCTGGCACGAGCTTTCGATCAGGTTTCTCACCCATTTCTTTCACCCACCCTCAACAAGCTAATTTAGGTTCTATCGCCTAAAAGGACTGAAACTCTGCTGCCACATGTGTTCGGCTCTCTTAATATGGATAGTAATATCTCAGAGCCTATATTTATTCAGTTGTCTGTGAAAGAAGGCTATCCTATGCCACCACATTTATTTTCGCTCTATTTAGAGCCTCTCTGTTTGAACATTATTCAAACCAACAGTACTCGTGGTTTCAACCTATTACGACATGAGATTAAAATACCTGCATACGTGCCTAATATTGTTTTCTTCGGCACTGACCAACCAAGCATCGAAATGATTGTTGAAGTCGTGGGGTAGTTTGGTCGCGTCTCATGATCACAGATCAACCACTCAAAAAATTACAGCATATCCACGGAGTGAATGATGATGAGTGGGCGAAGCTCGGGATGTGCATCGTAGATCGTGCCGAGTTCCGGATTAATTTAGTTAACGCGCATGCTACGAATCCTCACGGTTATGCACAATGCACAAGTGAAATCTCCCACCGGCACTTCATTGCAAGTCAAGATCCAGTGTGTGTGTATATATATATATATATATATATATATATATATATATATATATATATATATATATATATATATATATATATGGGTTTTGCCGGTGAACGCTTCTCCAACGCGAGCAGTCGGTATTTCTCAATCAAGAAACTCGCTAGGAGACGCTGCCTGCGCCAACGTTGTCTCTCGCGTTTGCCGGGGCAGTGTCGAGTTTGCCGGGGAGCGCGTGGCTCCCGGCTCTCGCGGCGAGGGCGAGCGCCAGGTACCACGCGCTCGCCCTCGGCGCGTGCGTGCGCTCCAGCAGGAACGCGCCGGTGGCTACCTACTACTAACTACTACTACTACTACTACTACTACATACATCGGGGACGCACGAAATGGCTGCTAATGGGGAATGAGAGACAGAAGAATTCGGCTTTTAGTTAACGCGCACGCTGCGAATTTTTTATTGTTCAACAACGCACAGGAGAAATCTCCCACCGGCACCACCTTGGAGGTCAAAGCGTAAGACTGGTTACGCACTACTACGACTACGACGAGGGACGAACGGGTGCCGCTTTAAGGAGCTTCGCCCCTAAAAGTATGGCTCAAGGGTTGAGCTTTGTGTGGGTGTTCTTAGAGCACGTAAAGAAGCAGTAATGCACAATCGCGTTGTGGCATATGCACTTATGGGGTAGTACACGTTGACCGTGAGTTAAAACAAGGCTCCTTCCAATACTTCGGGTTTACAGGTTCGCGTGATGGTGGACCAAAAGCGAAAAACCGGCATACCGCGTGCGGAACAGCAAGTGTGCGCATTTCCCCGGAAAGAAAACGCTTTAATACGCTTGAATACAACTAAGATATGTGTTATGGCTTTGGCGGTATATTTCAGTAAACACCAAGCGGGCACCAGCCTCGACAGAAATATTCCGCACGTTCTTCCACACACACTACTTCAGTCCTGGCATGCCTCCTGGCACGCCTTCATGGAATCGAACTGGTTGTTGCCGACGGGGCTGCGCCGATCGACCAGTGAGTGTTCCTTGGGGCGCGCTGATACACCGAGCACTGCATTCGGCATCCACGTCTGCGAAGTAAGGGTGCCGCAGGTGCTCTAGTCCGCATTCTCCTTATCCTGGAACGCCGCATCGCGGGGAGTCCACCTGTCCGCCTTTCTCCACGCACTGAAGTGAGCACTCGCCGAGTGTCCTGTAGACGCCTGGTAGGGTGGCGGGACATCCTCCATGTGGGAGCATCCATGTGGTGCAAGCAGTGCCGTTGACGTACCAGAACGACACCAAGGCAGCCGCCGCAGCGCGCGCAACGCCGTTCGTCGGTGGCCGTCGGGTGTCTTCTCCCACGACGTAGTATCCGGGTGGCGTGGACGAGGAACCAACCGTCACGTTCCTGTACTGGTCGATATAACCGGGTGCCAAGACGTATCTTGCAGACGGCATACTCATCGGGAGACGGCCTGTTCGTGCGATGGCAATGGGGGCGGACGGTGGCGGTCGGAAGTCACCGGCAACCGACGGAGGCGGCGTCCCGCTCGTTTGATGCACTACGGGGCAGCTCGTATCATTGTCGGCAATCGTTGCCATAGCTGGGGGGACGACAATGTGTCTACGTCAAGAGAGACGTCGGCCGTTGCTGACCTTGATCAAAATGGCGGAACTGTCAGTGACAGATCACGTGTACGAGCGCGTGGTCACGAGAGAGAGAACTAAGCGTAGAAGAAGTTAAGATATAATACCGATATAAAATATCATCACAAAACGATGGACGCCGGTGAGGTACCGCGAATATAAAAGCAAATACAGGCACTAATATAGTGCACAAGAGCTCCACCGCGGACAATGCAAATAACCAGCCGTCACAATAATTGCGGAAAGACACGCTGTAGAATGGCAATAATCCTGGTTTCGTCACCACAGCTGCGATGAAAACGAAGCTTAGGGCACATGGAACATCCTAGGGATATTATTTTTCCTTTGTTTGTTTGTTTAATGCCAATGAAGCAGGACGAAAAGGAAGCGGTATCACTTAGCTGCCACCGCATGTCCCATCGCGCTTGCATCCCCCTGATGTCGGCCTTTGCTGGATCCTACATCCTATGCTTTGGCTTCCGCTCTGGCGCACGCTCGGGGTGTGCAGCCAAATCGGGCGGCGCTGATCTAGGCTCACTAACATGATGTCTCGTATTCCGGCAAGGCGAATTCTGCCTGGTCGTCTTCACTGCCACCCAATGACGTGGTCCGCCGTGGGGGTGTAGTGGTTACGGTACTCGGCTGCCACCCAAAATACGCGGGTTCGATCCCGGCCGCGGCGGTCGCATTTTCGATGGAGGCGAAAATGCGATGGAGGCGAAAATGCACGTTAAAGAACCCCAGGTGGTCTAAATTTCCGGAGCCCTCCACTACGGCCTTTCTCTCCTCTCTATCTCTTTCACTCCCTTCCCCCCACCCGCACGGACGCTTAGCCGTGCTCCCTATATGGGCTGCAGAAATTAGCGTCCTTTCCTTACCCAACCACAATCACCATCATCATTGCCATGTCTCCAACCGCGAACACGGACTTCACGGAAAGCTTCAAGGACGCGCAGGCCGCCCCCCCCCCCCCCGGCTCCCCCTCTGGCTTTTGGCGGACTCCTTTCTTCGCCTGCTTTTTGCGCCGCTCTCCCCGTCTGGTTCCGACGACGAGAGTCGAACGTGTGCGCTCGGACAATACAGACCGCTCGCGCTGGCTGGAAAAAGGTGCTTACGGCTCAAGTAATAAACAAGTTTTTCTTCCCACGTATGCCTGTTATTCCGGCTACCGTGGACATAACAGTGGCGACGAGGTAGTGGAATCGAAGCTCGCGTTTATCTTCACCGGTGCTACGCATTGGCAACGCACGCATCAGTCCGAATACCGGAGTTCAATGGCTCATCCTGGACATTGTGGTTCGGACGCCTCCAGTTCTACTTCGAGGCCAACAGCATCTCAGACTCCAGCAAGAAGAGGGCACACCTGCTGACGCTTTGCGGTGAGCAGACGTACGACACCGTCTGCGCATTGGTTCAGCCAAGCAACCCGGCTGAAGTGGCCCACGACGACATCGTTGCGGCACTTCAGAAACACTACGACCCCAGGCCGTCCGAGGTATTCAGCCGAGCGCGCTTCCAACGACGAAACCAGTTGGAGGGTGAAACGGTAAGCGCCTACGTCGCGGCGCTAAAGACTCTGGCCGCCGACTGCAACTTCGGGACGCTGCGCCCAACGCAGGCAGATGCAGCAGCCACCGGACAGCAGACGACAACAACGCCACCTCCCAACGCAACGATGTTACCCTTGGACATTATGTTGCGCGACAGGTTTGTGTGTGGACTACGGGACGATCTCTTGCAACAAAGACTCTTTGCCGAGAGTGACCTAACGTTCACGAAAGCCTACGATATCGCTGTTCGAGCGGAAAGCGCTAGCCAACAGCAGCGAGACATGCGAGGGACCACCGAGCCGGTTCACCATGCAGCGGCTCACAGAGGTCATCACAACCAGGCAAGTGCAGGAAAGTCGGCTAAACCACAACGCTGCTGGCGTTGCGATGAGCAACACAACCCCCAGACATGCAAATTCCAAGCAGCTATATGCAATTTCTGCAACAAACGCGGTCACATTGAGAAGGCCTGCATCTCAAAGAAGAAACTCGCGATGGGGCCACCCCAACGACACAAAAGCGGGAACTCCCCAAGGTCAATAACTCAAGTTGAGACGCAGCACAGCCTACCGGCACCAACATTGTTGTATGACTTGCACAACGTCAACCTCGGCACGCGACCAAAGATAATGGTCACCCTTGTTGTGAACCGCCAGCCCATAGAGTTTGAGGTTGACTCGGGAGCAGCCTGCACGCTCATCAGCGAGGAGACGTACCGCAACCGATGGCCACTGAATGCTCCACATCTATTCGATGAAGACACGCACCTGAGAACATGGTCAGGACAAGACCTGCCAACTCTAGGCAGTGCCAACGTAGAAGTTGCATACAACGGCACGGTGACCCAACTGCCTATCGTAATTGTGAAGGGCACTGGATCTAGCCTCTTGGGCAGAAACTGGTTCCACGCTCTCAACATCGCGATCTGCGGCATAAACCAGGCAGCAGAAGGAAGCTCAAATGGGCGACAAAAACTCGTCGAGCAGCTGCAGAAGAAGTACAGGACGGTCTTTTCTGACGAAATTTCTGGACACAACGGGCCACCCGTTGACTTAGAGCTTCACCCAGAGGCCCGTCCGAAGTTTCTAAAGGCCAGGTCGATACCGTTTGCCTTGCAACCTGCCTACGAGAAGGAGCTCGACAAGCTGGAACGACAGGGTATTATTGCGCCAACACAGCATTCAAACTGGGCCACACCTCTGGTTGCAGTGAGGAAGAAAGATGGAAACCTACGTCTCTGTGGGGACTACCGGTTCACCGTGAACTTGGCGACAAAATCGTCTTCATACCCCCTGCCAACACCACAGGAAGTTTTCAGCACGCTACGAGGAGGGAAACTATTCAGCACCCTGGACCTCACGCAGGCATATCAACAGCTGAAGGTGAGCGACAAAACTTCTGAGGTGCTCACGCTTAATACAACACGAGGACTGTACAGGGTAAAGCGACTTCCATTCGGGGTAGCGGCAGCGCCAGCCATATTTCAAAGGTACATGGAATCGCAGCTTCAAGGAATTCCTGGCGTGTGCGTCTACTTAGACGACGTAATCATCAGTGGCGCAACCAGCGAGGAACATGCTACTCGCCTAGAACTGGTACTGAAACGGCTAGCAAGTGCAAACCTACGCTTGAGCATCGATAAGTGCTGCTTCGCGGTTCCTGAAGTGAAATTCTTGGGTCATCTGATCGATGCCGAAGGCATTCACCCCACTAGCGACAAGGTACGCGCCATCACGGAGGCACGCGCGCCAACCAGCAAACAAGAGCTCCAATCATTCCTGGGTCTCCTAACGTTCTATGACCGTTTCCTAGAACACCGAGCAACGGTGGCCAACGACCTCTACAACCTGTTGAAAAACGACGTCCCCTGGACTTGGTCGCCACGCCATCAGGAAGCATTTGAAGCCCTTAAAGAGCTGCTCCGTGCAAGTGTGGTGCTCAGGCACTATGACGAGACAAAGCCATTGCTTCTTGCTTGTGACGCTTCGCCCTACGGCGTCGGTGCAGTTCTTTCACAAATTGACGATCAAGGCAGAGAAGCAGCGATCGCCTTCGCTTCCCGCACGCTATCACCTGCGGAACGCAATTATTCTCAGCTTGATCGTGAGGGACTCGCCGTCGTCTATGGTGCCACGCATTTTCATCAGTACATCGCCGGCAGACATGTGACTGTTCTGACTGATCACAGACCACTTCTGGGTATCCTGGGGCCCCAAAAGCAGATTCCTCAGACGCTCTCGCCTCGTATGATCCGATGGTGCATTAAGATGTCAGAATATGACTACGACATTGTGTACCGTCCCGGAAACAAGCACCAAAACGCCGACGCACTGAGCCGCTTACCCCAAAGCGAAATCATTGAGGACCCGCCTCATGTTGGCTGCGTGCTCATGTTCGAAGCACTACCAAGGCCCCCACTAACAGCAGACGAAGTCGCAACGGCCACACAAGATGACCCGACATTGTCCAAGCTGTACAAAGCCCTACAGGAGGGTAGCGTTCAAAAGCTCAAGGATGACAATTTCAACGCTTTTCGCAAGAGAGCAACGGAATTGAGCTGTCATCGAGGTTGCATCACACTAGGGTCACGAGTTGTCATTCCAGGCCCACTTCGACAACAAGCCACGGCTCTCATTCATGCCGGACACCGAGGCGTCGTAGCAATGAAGAAGTGCGCCCGCAGCTACATGTGGTGGCCGGGAATCGACAAGGATATCGAGACACTAGCGGCAGAGTGCACAGCCTGCCAATCCAATCAACGCGCTCCGCCACGAGCTCCAGTACCGGACTGGGACAGACCGAGCACACCTTGGCACACCGTGCACCTCGACTTTGCAGGCCCAATTGACGGGTCCACATTCCTAGTAATTGTGGATGCCTACAGCAAATAGGTTGAAGTTCGCCAGATGAGCAAAACAACTTCGACAGCTGTCATCGAGGTACTGCGCTCGTTGTTCGCAACATTCGGATTGCCCCGCAAGGTGGTCTCGGACAACGGGACAACATTCATGTCGGCTGAGATAAAGAAATTCTACCGCGACAACGGCATCACAGCGGTAACATCTGCTCCGTACCACCCAGCCACAAACGGACAGGCCGAACGCTACGTGGGAGAGCTAAAATGAGCTCTTTCAAGAGACTCTACAGGGTCCTTGCAGCGCCGCATTGCACGCTTTCTATTCAAACAACACGCGACAGTGCACAATGCGACGGGCCAGACACCAGCAAAGCTCATGTTTTCTCGTGAGCTGCGAACGCATATCTCGGCCGTTCTGCCAGAGCCACCTTCCAAGGTCAACCGAGATAACGAAGATGCCCCGCGTTGCCGGAAACTCCACAAAGGACAAGCGGTGCTCGCCCGCCAGTTTCACCAGAAGCCCGAGTGGGTGCCGGCCATCGTTAAAAAACGCATCGGCCTGAGATCTTGGCTCGTTGAAGTGAATGGGACTGTTTCTCGCCGACACTTAAAGGAGTACTGACACGATTTTGCGGCGGCGCAAAATGTACATTTTTCGTTTCCTAGCCATGTATTGTTAACGCGCTCCGCACACGGAAGCCAGGAAACACGTACAAAATATTTTAATTTGGTTTTAAAGTTCGCGTCCCCCAGCACAGCAAGCCAGCCCCATTGCAATGGACATTACGATGACGCATGAACACGGGCTCTTAAAGATCGCCGAAATCGCGGTCAGAGTCACTGGACGACCGTGAAATTACCGTTGTTTGCGTGCCTCAGGTGTAATTGACCAAAGACGACAGAGTTGCAGCGACGCTATGAAGAATTTCTGTCCCTACGTGGCTCAGACGTCGTCCGACTATGTTGATACGTCACTAGGAAACCGCCCCCTCGAAATCGAAACCGAAAGTCAGCTTTTAAGGGAGCCGTATTAAAAATATATTCATTGTGTTGCGGGCCACCATGACACTGTTTTTGGGGCTTTCCATGCCAGTGCTTTCATTTACAGCAACAATACGAGAATGTCAAAAATTCGTGTCAGTACTCCTTTAAACCAGCTACGCCACGTGCGCGCACGCTATCCGCCCTGTGGACACGCTGAAGGCAGCAGCCCCCCGGCACCTTCCAACGCGGCTTGGCTGCTGACAAAAGAACAGGGTCAACAACAGACACTTCCCGCTCACCCAGCATCTCCCGTGGAGAAAACGAGCAGCTGCGCCCCAGCCCATACGGCGCCTGCCCAGCGAAAATCAACGAGACAGCGACACCCTCCAGACCGCTACCAGGCACAAAACTAGGGGGGAAGGAATGGACCACTTGCAAAAGTCGGAGTGCCACCTAGCGCGAAAAACTGGAAGCGACGCCCGGTTGGAAAACAAACCTTGCTCCAGCCTTGCTTCCGTACGGCGGCACCACGCATTACGAGCTTTTGTCACGTTTTGTGGACGTCTCGATATTTTTTTCCTTAATTGGAATGATATTACCTTTCCCTAAATGTCACTAGAAGTCCTCATTCCCTTGCAGTTTTTCGCAAACGGATCGTATGACTGTCTTCTCGAGGTGCCGGAACGCGAGCTACAGTGCGCGATGCTCTCCTCGCACCGGCATTTAGTTCGTTTGCAGGGCGCACCGCGCCTAGGTTTTCGAAAATGAGGTTAAGTTAAGAACGTTAAACTTAACAGAAACACAGTAGTCCTATATTTGTGACTTTATAAGCGCCTGGCGTCCTTCAAGTCAGGCGTCAGCTGGTGGCATGATTCACGAAAGTGACGACACTGCTCATCACAAATGTGTGATAACATAACTTGAAAATGTACACGGAACCACGCACAAGCTTAGCAGGTAATTCATTGTGCTGTTAACATCGATGCCCGACGGGCGATGTGAATTTTGATGGGCGCGAAACGCCAAAATGTCCGTGCACTTGATACGATATAAAGAACGTCCGCGTCGAAATTAATCTGGGTCGAATTTCCCGGTTTGCGACCTGGCTTAAAATCACATCGTGGTTATGGCACGGAATACCCAACATTTAAAAAAATTTTTTATCATTATGCAGATGTATACGTTCTGTTTTGAGAGTCCAGTATTGGTGTCGTGAGCTGTCTATCACAACTGCGGAAGGCTCGTAGCTCGTTTGCAAATCCAGTCAGATTTGCATGCGCAGTCGATCGTTACAAAAAGAAAATGAACACTGAAGGTTGCATCGTGTTTTCCGGTGACAAAGTGCGCGCCACAGATCATACAACGCGGTTGGATACCATCGCATGCCTCGGTTCACCGCTGCCATCCACGCCCTTTTCTCTTTGAAGCAACAATCGCGGGAGGAATTTCGGATAAATTACTACTTTCTCTTTCTATCGAAATAGTTGCTGCAGGCGAAAACTACGCATTTCCAGGCATATGAGGCACGCGAACCCTCGAGGTGTGAAGCACGTCGCGCTCGCAGCCCGTTTGTTTTCCAACCAAGCAGACGACGCCGGCTCTGGCGCATGCGCAGTCGTACTTATGCAAGTGGTCCATTGCCATGTCTCCAACCGCGAACACGGACTTCACGGAAAGCTCCAAGGACGCGCAGGCCGGCCCCCCCCCCCCCCCGGCTCCCCCTCTGGCTTTTGGCGGACTCCTTTCTTCGCCTGCTTCTTGCGCCGCTCTCCCCAGTCTGGTTCCGACGACGAGAGTCGAACGTGTGCGCTCGGACAATAGAGACCGCTCGCGCTGGCTGGAAAAAGGTGCTTACGGCTCAAGTAATAAACAAGTTTTTCTTCCCACGTATGCCTGTTATTCCGGCTACCGTGGACATAACAATCATGATGTGCCTATTGTCGTTTTTCTTCTCAGAGATCTTGACAACGTTCCTGGGGCCCTGGTTTCCACCAATAAAGAGTCCATACGGATGAAAATCCTACACTCTTTTAAAAAGCTATACGGAAGGCTACTCCCCTTTACCACTTGATCACCGGGGTGCGACAGTTCGGACGTGCAGGTATTTTATGCCCTTCGCCAAACCAGGCCTTTCCCTTTAACTTATGTGTTCAATCGTAGCATCCCATCCGGTGAGCTGATTATACCTCCGCACTCAGCACGTATGCAGAGGATAGTTAGAGGGATGGACTCGAGCCTTACATTATCAGAAATATTGGATATCTTTTCAGTGGGAGGAGCTGTTTCAGTTTTCCGGTGATCTCGTTCTATCTACAATAACATCCCCACGGAACCATTTACTGTCACATTCGCCGGCACCACTCGCACTACATATATAAAGGCGTGACCTGTCATTTATCTACTCGTCCTCTCTAGTGTCTTAACTCTTTCGTTACCGTGTCCATAGGACATGGGTCACCGGTGACCCATACGCGCCACAAGCTATTTTTAAAATATGAGCGCTGTTATAGACTTGCACCGCCATCAGTCGTATTCTCCAGGCGCCAATCTTTCATTTTTTGCGTAGTTTGTATTTTTCCCGTGCGGCAGCGATTTAAGCGGCGGTTCCAATTGTGCGGTTCGCTCCGTCTGTTTACGAAGATGGCAGACGCTTTTGTCCCTCGCGCGAACGACGCCTTTCTGGCGATTCTGTTGCATCTGGAAGCGATCATTTGGCTGCTTCTAGCAGCAGTGATTCAGATGATGATCCCGCATCATCAGATTTTAGTTCTGACGACGAGGACGTGCAGAATCAGCCCGGACCTACATCAGCTGTCCGTCGGTATGTTTTGTTTTATGGCACAAGACGGGTTGCCATTTATTTTTGCAACCATAGAGCGCAATATGTCCATATATACATGGTTCAATAGCCCATTTCTTTCCCTTTTTACTAATATATACTGTGCTTCTGTGTGTGAGAAATCTGTGCAATAAAAAGAAAAAACTGTGCAACCTGGCTGAACAAGACACTTTCTACTGGGTAACAAGTAAACAAGTGTAACTCGTGCAGTTGTTGAGCTAGGTCAGTGAAGCTTTTCTGTTAGGTAGATGTCTCCAGTAAATTTCCAGGCAAGGAGGTTGTAGAAGGTGACGTTGTCGTGGTGAACTTGTCCTCAGTTCCCCCTTCTCCTCCTTCCTGCTTCTCTTCTTCGTTCTGGAGCCGAGCTCCTCCAGCTAGCGTCGCTGCTGTGAAGAAGGAAGGGTGGAAGCCTTCCTGCTACCTGTCCGCCGTCGCGTTGCCGACTCGAAAGATGGAGGCCAGCCTTTCACTCAAGCACGACACGACTTTATATACCACAGACAGTATATACACTTTACAGGCAGTGCTTCCGACCTCTTTGCCAGGCAAAAGGGCCACCTTATATACACCGGTGGCTCCTCCCCTGAACACTTCACAGCCAATCACAAACGGCGATTTACACCCCGACGCCGCTCTAACCAATGGCGATACAGTGTGTACGCTTGCTGCCCACCACGCTGCGGGGGAGGGGTGAGGGCGCCAAACCAGCTGCACAATACAGCCTCACAATGGTCTCCTCCTGCTCCACCTGTTCACCGCGTGGATGCGCGTATTTTCCGGCGCCTGTTTGACTATCTTGGCGTACCTATTCCCCGTCTCATTCCGACGACCCTTACACGCCCTTCCTAAGATTAGCGTAGCGCTGTGATGCAGCTGCGCTAATTACATACAACAAAGGTTCGTCGGAATGGACATAAACCGCCGTTACCGGCGTTCACAAAAACAAAGGAAAAAGAACCCGCGGCGCACATGCAAGTATTGCAAAACCCATCAATGGCACCGCCATTACCACATGGTCCGCCGCGTTGCTACACTGCAATCTGTCAGCAAAAGCACAAACAAACAAATTACGAGGACACTGAGTTCCTGCGGTCACATACACACCGAACACACCGCACTTCCACTCGCGCACACTCGGCAGTACATGAATCTGTCCAACAGTCTCAATGTCCGCACGCCACGAGTGTCCACCGCGCGTCAGTCCTCTCGTGCCTTGACTACCCCCGAAGCACCACTGCAAATTTTACGCTACACATCGGTTGCTGTGGGTTGGAGACGAGAGAATTGTTGTATTACACCACGCAAAAGAGTTTGGCGAAAGAGCAGGGCATGAACTACCGGAGCCTCATATCACCCAAATGCCTGCGCCTACCGCAGGACAGCTGACCTGAGTCGGAGAGAAACCCTGTCTGGAAAACATGCCTGGGGCGTCGGTGACACGTTCCGCTGGTTGCGGCAGGCAGGTTCTAGCAGAGACTGCGGACGCCAGTGTACATAGCCAAGATGGCTTCTCGATATCTATCATGGCTGATGCCGCTGTCTCACGCAGCGCGGCCCTAAACCGTGGGGATACCCTATCAGCTACTGCGTACCCTGGAATTCCGTTCGGAACTCGTACTCCCGCTAGCTCGGCTAGGTGTCCCCTTACGGCCGCGTGTCTCGGAAGAACGCCTTGCTCGTAGCCACACCCCGGCATGCCACGGCACTGCGCTTCCGCTGTCGGTGCTTCTCGCTCACCGCTGTCAGCAAGTTTCCCGGGGTCATCAGCAGGGCACCCAACACCTG
The DNA here is from genome assembly GCA_013339685.2 of Hyalomma asiaticum. Classification (NCBI taxonomy): domain Eukaryota; kingdom Metazoa; phylum Arthropoda; class Arachnida; order Ixodida; family Ixodidae; genus Hyalomma; species Hyalomma asiaticum. The sequence goes on along the minus strand of CM023485.1, from coordinate 98,474,158 downwards.
CACTATTCCGAAAACAGTACCTTGCGCTAGGAACCACCTGATCCTTTTCCGATTTAGAAGTCCCCTCTCTCTCAACAACCACCTGTGCACTCTCTAGTGCCTTTCCCCTTTTGTGGGCCAATTTCATGCTGCCCTACCGAAGTTACCGCAGGTGTGCTGCCTAACAGCTCCCAGTACTTCCCGGAAACTTCAACCCCTGCGCCACCTGTGCACCGATTGTCCGCGCACCTTCTGTCTTTTGCCAGCATTTCTACAAGGCTCGCGTCCTCGCTTTTTATCTTGTCCCTCCACTCGAGGTTTTCATGCAGGCTTTCGCTACACCTGTTTTGCCCTACTATGTCTGTGCCACAGCATTCCTGCACTACCGACTGCGTAGCCGCCGGTCCTACCACGCTACATTCTGCCGGCGCCTCCTCTTCTGCCGCGTGTTCCTTCAAGGGATGCGCACACGTGCTAACCTCGCCATGGTGCTGTTGCACTGTTCCTGGGTTCGACGACCCACCTTCGCGACTTAGCTGTGGGTTGCCCACGCCTGCAGCGTCTTTCACTACCCCGTGAAAAGCGCGCTGCTCATTTAGCAAATTCCATGCACGCTCTGAAAGCAGGCAATCGGTTTTTTCCGTCAGCCGGTCAGTTAGAGCACACAAAACTGGGACCGCGTCCTGAACATCTGTTCCAACAGCGCCTTCGCGGGACATGGCCAGCGGAATTACCGCGAGCTTCGCTTCTACCCGTTCTCCGAATGCCGATGTTAGGTTAACCGTGCCACGTGGCTGCACCGTCTCTGGTGGGATCGCGCTCTCACGCAACACCGTAATCTCGGCACCCGTGTCCAACACCGCCCTGATATTCATATCTTTGCAGTCGAGCGACACCGGTATGAGGTCACTACGTGCTGCTGCTGGCTCTTCCACAGAGACGCGCGCCGTTAAACTGCCACTGTTGACACCCGGGTCTTTAGAAGCTTGACTTTTCCCTGGCGCCGGACAATTCCACCTTTTATGCCCGCTAGCACCGCACGCGTAACAGCCGTTAGGCTTCGTGTTTACCTCCGCGCCTAGGCCTTTTGCGTCGCCACGAGTCCCTGTCTGTGAGCCACGTTTAAGCCCGCTCGTTACCGGCGACTCGGCCGCCCTCTGCCTGACTTGCTTTGCCGCGCTGTTAGCACCCTGCGCTTCCTCGAACGTTCGCAGAAATGCAGTTATCTCTGGGGCGTTCATCAATTTTCTCCCTTCTTGGAGAGTTACATACCGCCGCGCCTCCTCCGACAAATTCCTCTTTAGCTGGTCGGCAACCAATAGTTCAACTAGCGCCTCAAACGTTGACACTTCCCTCGCGCCCAGATAGAAGTGCAGATAACTCTGCAGACGCGTTGCAAAGGGCCTCCAGCCTTCGTTTGCGCGCTTTTCTGACCCCAAGAACCTTTTGAGGTACTCACCTGCCGACAGCTTGAGTTCGTCAAGCACCGTTTCCTTGATTACCGAGTAATCTCTGTGCTGTGCTGGGCTAAGCCGCGTGGACAAGTAAGGGACCCTTGCTGCGACCAGCGGGAAAACTAGCAGTCCCCAAAACTCCCTCGGTACCCCGTACGCTTCTAGGGCACTCTCCACGGACTCAAACCACACCGGTGCTTCGGCCTCTGTCGGAAATTTTGGAAGCACTCCACTAAGGACTTTTGAATAGCGCCTCAGCTCGCTACACGGATCCCGCCTGCCGAACTCTGGCATGGTCCTTTGTGAGCTCCCGCTTATCATTTGCGACAGTCTCTCCATCTCAGCCTGCAACTCCCGCAGCCTGCGTTCTGGCGTGAGGCCTCCGAACTGCCCATCGCTGTGGCCCTCCTGCGCACTAGCCCCTTCTCCGTCTGTCGCGCCACTCTCGTCTCCCGAGTTGCGACTCATACTTAGCGCTAGATTAACAGAATTCAAGTGAGCAAACCTAGCATGCTTACACACACACCCTACAGTACTACAAGGCAGTGGTACCCCCGAGGTGTAAGAACACAAGAGGACTCACCACTTCTTGAGATGCTGCCGCTCACTTCCACGATGCCTTGTGCGATGCCTGGTCAACCTCGTCGCCGGACTTGAGATGAGGTGTCTTCGTCGCCTCCCTTGGCCGATGGCGCGGTCGTTCTCGGCCGTTGGTTTCTTCGCTCCGGTTGGAGCTCTGTCTCGTTCCTTCCCAGAGGGAATCGTCACCCGCAGCACGACGTTCTTCCTCGAATGCAGAGCACTCGCTGCCGTCGTTGTTGCGATCCTGTCGACTGCGCCAGTAAATTTCCAGGCAAGGAGGTTGTAGAAGGTGACGTTGTCGTGGTGAACTTGTCCTCAGTTCCCCCTTCTCCTCCTTCCTGCTTCTCTTCTTCGTTCTGGAGCCGAGCTCCTCCAGCTAGCGTCGCTGCTGTGAAGAAGGAAGGGTGGAAGCCTGCCTGCTACCTGTCCGCCGTCGCGTTGCCGACTCGAAAGATGGAGGCCAGCCTTTCACTCAAGCACGACACGACTTTATATACCACAGACAGTATATACACTTTACAGGCAGTGCTTCCGACCTCTTTGCCAGGCAAAAGGGCCACCTTATATACACCGGTGGCTCCTCCCCTGAACACTTCACAGCCAATCACAAACGGCGATTTACACCCCGACGCCGCTCTAACCAATGGCGATACAGTGTGTACGCTTGCTGCCCACCACGCTGCGGGGGAGGGGTGAGGGCGCCAAACCAGCTGCACAATACAGCCTCACAATGGTCTCCTCCTGCTCCACCTGTTCACCGCGTGGATGCGCGTATTTTCCGGCGCCTGTTTGACTATCTTGGCGTACCTATTCCCCGTCTCATTCCGACGACCCTTACATCTCCTATCTAAACAATTTGTATATTTCAGAATATTTTCCAGATTTAGTTCTTTTATGTAGTAAACATACAATTGCAAATGTTCTTTCAAATTTGCAAGAAATGTTACCTTTAACGATTTTTTCTGCATATTAGTTTCCAAGTTCAGTTTTTTAAACTTACACACGTCAAAAGTACATTTACTTAGCTTTCTTTGATGTATTGCATTACAGTATAACGATTTTATTACTTATTACAAAAAAATACCAACAAAAACCTACGAAAAGTTGCCCATTTTCCCACGGTAACGAAAGAGTTAAAATGTCGGAGATATGGACACAGCATTAAGGGCTGTAGATCAGGCGTCAGATGTAGAACACGTGTTAACGTTTTTCAGCGATGGAAGGGCGTTATTGTCTGCGCGGTGGAGACCATGCGGCCGATAATTACAGCTATGCTAGAACTCAGGAACTACAACTCCTTGAGATTATAGAACAAAAGCGATATTCCAGACATCAAGCCCGAGCTGTTCTTGCATAGCGAACTAGCGGATATGCCAATACTGCGAATCCTTTCTCTGAGTGGATAGATCCATCTTTGTCAGACGCTATTGCCTCAGCAATAGAGAAGACAAGGAAAAATGCGTTGTAGAATCTTTTTGTTGGTTTGACAGAATCATTAGCGCAAATAGTATATGCACAGATGAATCAACTCCTGCAGAGCATCACCCGAGTGACAGAGGCGGTTCCTATTTTTCCATTCTTCTTACCTTCAAAACTCAGCCATGCTTATTCACCGCAACCAAGTCCACCAAATATCAACAATTCTGTCGAGCTGGAACCAGATTGGAGCTCGGACGTCGGATCATCAGATTCCCAAATGGACTTATACTGCAGAACCGTGAAAAGCCGCGCGTATCTTCAAGCTCAGGGTCTTTCAGTGAGGCTCCAGCAAAAAAAAAAATGCCACAGAGCCTTCAATTCCAAAGAATCTTTCTTGAAACATGGCATATTGGAGACACCAGTTAATGTTGCTGGTAATCTCATCAGAACAGGAGCTCTAGAAATATTACATTGGAGTTGCCGTTCAATATTTTCAGCAGCTAGCGATTTGTCTTACCTCTGTGCTCAACACTGCCCTGATATTGTAGCCTTACAAGAAACGTGGCTTGCAAAAGACAGGTGCTTTAGACTTATAAATTACCGCACCTTTCATTAGACCGTACCTCTCTTCTCATCATTTCATCTAAATTAGGTCTTCCGGCTTCCATTTGGTCTAAAGTGATGAATCCAGATAGAGAAATACTAGGCGTAGACGTTTCACTTCTACCATATCAGTATTTTTTTGTTTAATTATTTTATTTTCCCATCGGATGTTCATAATAGTAATACCCTAGATTCACTCCTTATACAGTGCACGAAAGACGTGCGACTTGTTGGATATTTTTATGCTCCTCATAAATTATGGGGATCTAGAACACATAGCGGCAAGTGGTGGCGTGTTTTGGCTGAAAAAAAATATATCATGTGTGAACTGAAAAACGCCGACTTTTATTGGTAACCGCATATTGTCAGCAATGGACCTTACGTTCTCTTTTTTTTCATAAAAATTTCCTGTAATGTTTGAACTGGTCTGTCCACTGATCTTGTTGACTAGACGCACCGTCACTCACATCAATATTAATGCCTTTGAAAATATCTTACGCTGAGCTCTGTCCATTCAGGTAGGCAACAATGAAGGGCATATTGACACAAACATCAATTCATTTGTCCAAGAGTCTTTAACTAAATCCGCATTGGAGCCGTTCAGGTCTCTGAAGTTGACTGTACTAACCATGGTGAAATTCTGAATGTTGGCACGATTACAGGTTAACAAAGGCTCCGATCAAAAAATTACTTTACACTCAAGGCCCTCAGCGTTGCAACCATTACAAATATGCGGCTGGAATTTTTAGGCGAACAGTCGCCAATGCGAAGGAGAGCTACGGCAATCAGCAATTTCAGTTCTTGCCAAAGCTAGGAAGCAGAAAAAGGTTTTTTAGGTTCCTTGGGACCAAGAAAGCGATTCCGGTTTCACTAATGTCGGTTCAGTCGTTCATACGGCGAAACAATTCACAAGTCTGCTAGAAGACGTAGCTAAAGGACACGCTAAAGGACACAGCTAAAGTATGGGTCTGTGGTTCGGGTCATGGGGTCTGTGTTGTCTTGGAGTCGTTCGTCGAGCACGTAACAAAGCAACAATGTACAACCGCCTTGCGGAATTCACTTTTTGGGTACTTCACGCAGAACGTCGTTCAAAGACGTGGGGCATACAGCTTCACGTGATCGGACCAAAGCCGAAATATCCGCAGAAAAATGAAATTTCGCTCCGCTTGAGTAGAGCTAATATTGTATCGTTCTGCCAGTATTTTTCCGAGGTACTCACGCTAATTTCGACGAACGCCAAGCAGGCCCCCGCCTCGACAGAAATTTTCTCTACCGTTATTCCACGCACCCTACTTCAGTTCTGTCATGCCTGCTGGCAGGCCTTCGTCGTATCGAGCTGGTTCTTTCCGAATAGTCAACGCCGATCGACCAGTGTTCCGTGGGACGCGGAGACACACTGAGCACTATCTTAGCCCTCCATGTTCGGGAAGTAAGGATGCCTCAGGTGCTCTAAGGCGCACTCTCCTGATTCTTGAACGCCGCATCGAGGGCGAATCCACCTATCCGCCTTTCTCCACGCACTGTTGTGAGCACTAGCCGAGTGTCCTGTACTCGCCTCGTTAGCTAGCGGTACATCTTATTAGCGGGAAAGTCCACTTCGTGCAAGCGGTGCCGTTGAAGTACCAGAACGACGGTGCCACTTCCTGCCTGCCGAAACGAGCACTTTGTATGCAGGTCTTCCATAGAGCAACTCAGCTTTTCAAGCATGCGCGAGAATAACTAGAGCTACGCGCGCGTTACCTGAATATGCGACAAACAGATGTACGATCGTTGCGTATCTTCTGCCCGCTGGCCATGTTTTATTCTAATTTATGTACAGCGCTGCTCACGCCGGCTGTGCAGTCGTAAGAAAGCTGAATTCCTACGCGTTAGCCTTTCTTTTCGCAGTACAGTAATAGAGTTACGTAGTGTTCACATGCTGACAAAAGTCATTTCAGGGGTGCCATGGTGTTGCTGAATGGATTGAACATTCTCTTGGAAGCACGAGTCAAAGATACTTTCTTTCCAGAAAAAGGCCGAGCAACGGCATAAATATCTATCACGTGAAGACATTGCTACATTTAATAGGAAGTACATCGACTAAGTTTATGTGTTGTACAAGGTGTCGAGGGGAAAAAACTATGCGTGAATTATTGGCCGTATAAGCTCCCTGCATACGTCTTCTTGCTTCCAAAGTCATTCCCTTTTTCCGCTACGACAGACTTAATATGTTACCGAACCTGCTAGCTAGGATACGTACCCTAGTACATCATCCGGTGCGATTTATGTTTCACGAATGTGCGAACAAGCATTCTACGCGGTTGATAAAGCAGCGCAGCGCCACGTCTATTAGCGGCATTGGTTGAAGACAGCGCGGGGCGCCTTCGCCAGCGCTAGTTGCCACTACATCTACATGGAGACACAACAAAGTGATCTCACTGAAGTGGCTAGACAAGACACAAACAGGACTGTCTATATTGTAAGCAAGCACTCAGCCTTTCTATCTAGTGGTTGTCTGTACCTCTTCAAACTCCTGGACTTCCCTCGAAACTCATGCCCAAGTACAAAGGCCCTATCGCCTCTTGGAGCAAACGTCGCCGGCGAGCGAACGTCCCCGGTCTGGTTGAACCACTGTCACCGCCTAACGACATGCGCCGACGTGGACGTCACGTTGTCCACGTCTCACGTCTGAAGCCCTATCACGACCCTGTACCGCCCGACCCGTAGGTCGCCAGGATAGCTCTTTTCGCACGGGGGACCACTGTGAGCGCAGTGAACCACTGCGCTTCTCATTCCTGGCATCTCCTGGATGACTTGCCGCTTCATACGGTCGCTGTGTCTCGGTAGCGACGCACTGTGAATAAACCTCGTCACATATTAAACATTCAAATCATTCTTTTTTCCCGAACAAAATGTTTTAACCACGCTAAGACGCGTTTTAATGTCACGCCGTACTAACGTTACTTCGTAACAAATGGTTTTTTAAAAAAAAGGCACGGCGTCGCACAAGGTAAGTTGCTCTTAGTTCCCGTCGCTCACAACTAAACTTCGTTTTAGGGGCGAAGCTCCTTAAGGCGTAGGCTTGTCTGCCGTAGTTGTCCGTCGTAGCCACCTCGTCTTCATCGAACGCTGAGCTGCCTCGAACGCTGGCACGCGCTCTTGTGTCACGAGTTCACGCCGGTTCCTCTTCGTCTACTCCGGCATCACTCAGTTTCGGTTTCGTTTCGTATTACATCACAATACTCGCAGTTTTAAGAAGTTGTTCACAACTTTTCTGGAAGGTAGAAGATGCGAAACGAATACCACAGTGTTCTAGATAACTCAGTTGTCTGTCCATACAGCACGAAGCATGGTTAAATGTTCATGTACAGGACTACACCCGTGGACTATACAGCACAGCAACATCCATATCACACGGTTACGTAACCTAACAATCTACTAATTTGTCAGATCTATGATATGAATAAGCTGGTTGTCTTGTCGAAGGAAGAAATATCATGCCTTGTCTGCCGTAGTTGTCCGTCGTAGCCACCTCGTCTAGTTCGTAGCCACGCTCGCGCTCGCCCTCGGCGCGTGCCTCCCGGCGCGCGAGCTGTCTCACTCTTCCATCTACTGTCTTGTGAGAGAGAGAGAGAGAGAGAGAGCGAAAGGCGCGCGTTGACTATGGAAACGCTCTTTCTTCGATGAACGCCCTACCAGATCGCAAAGAAGGAGAACGCGCCCTCACCCGCGAGAGAACGTTGACGCAGGCAGCGTCTCCTAGGGAGTTTCTTGATTAAAAAATGCCGACTGCTCGCGCTGGAGAACCGTTCACCGGCCACCCATACATATATAGGCACTGGATCCCGGTGGGAGATTTCACTTGTGCGTAGTTGAACCGTAAGGATTCGTAGCGTGCGCTTCAACTAAATTAATCCGGAACTCGGCACGATCTACGATGAACATCCGGAGCTTCGCCCACTCATCATCATTCACTCCGTGGATATGCGTGGATTTTTTTTAATTGTTCTAAGCGTATATTTGTACATCAAGGGACTGAGGGAAAACGCAAAAGACGGCAGAAATGGCGCTTCCGTTTTATTGCGCTTACATCCGAAAAAGTTTGAGCTACGGCGAAATGCGACGCCACACAGCTTTTTCCACTCCTCTTCCAATTCAACCCGATGTTGATAATTTCGGTCTTGGAAACACAGCACGAACGACAGCCTCAATCCAAACGCTCTGGCAAACCTAGCCAGTGGCACTTCTCTTTTGGACAGCCGACTGCAGTGGCGACTGTCCGAGAGTCGACCTTCGCAGCAACCGTTGTGTCTACCGAGTTCCCTGGTTTAGAGAAGAGTTCGAAGATTCTCAGACCCTGGTCGCTGGGCGTGTGATGGCGGCCAGGGCGCGGGAAGGCACAGTTGATTTTCGTCGTCGAGGTCGGGGGTATCGTAGCTGAGCTTGGTGGAGTGCTTTTCTGGTTGCCGGCGTGGTTCGTTGGACAGAAGGTAGTGCGAGGTCTTGTATCGTCCTCCAGTCGCGTGCCTACCGCCGCAGTGACGCAGACGCTGGCAAACACGAGTGCAATCATGCAGTAGTGCATGGGGCTCGCGGTTACATCCTTAAGTGGTACGATGTAGGCGTCGGTCATGAGAAGTGGCTGTCGGTCCCGATTCGACTCCAAGGCAGCCGCTGCAACGCGAGCGACGCGGTCCGTCGGTGGCCGTCGGGTGTTTGCTCGTGTGACGTAGTATTCGGGCGACGTGGACGGGGAACCGACCGTCACGTTCCTGTACTGGTCGATGGAACCGGACTGGAAGACGTAGCGTCCAGACGGCACACTCATCGGCAGACGGCCCGTACGTACGATGGCAACGGGGGCCCACGCTGTCGGTCGGAAGTCACCGGCAGCAGACGGAGGCGACGTCCCGCTCGTTTGTAGCACGGGGCAGCTGGTTTCATTGTCGGCATCGGTTGCCATGGCTCAGGGAACCACACCGTGTCTTCGTCGAGAGAACCGTGATCCGTTGCTGTCCTTGATCAAAATGGCGCAAGTGTTAGTGATGGGTGGCGTCTTCTTCTTGTTCTTCTTCTAGGTCACCTGACAATTTGTGGCTCACACCCACTGAGCTGTATCGGCTAAGAGTTGGGCAGTAAAATATTTAAGATTTAAGAATAATTCGCTGATCTAAACAGAGTAAATGCGAATAAAGAGGTTAAAGAGGCGAATGAAAGAGCGTACATACTACATAAACCAACTAAAAGAATGGATAAAATGTGTTTTGAAAGTAATGTGAGTATTTCAATAATCAGAAATGTATTTCTGACCTAGTTAAAAAATGATCGCTTTCAGTAATGTTATTTTGCGCTGTCAAGCAAGCATTCCTATTGAAATACCCAGAAATGAAGGCCCCGAAAGAGATAACCGCACGCGTAGACGAGTCTATTCTAAGAGTTCGGTCCTCAGAAGCTTTTCCTCGCAACGATATGTGCCAACGGCAGCTCGAAAGGAAAGAATTTATTGTGTCTCCTTCACCGCAAAATATACGAAATGATGAACGAACCCGATCAGACCTGTGTTCATAGAAATTTAGGCTCGGTGCACAGCCGCGTAGCCTCGTAATGGACACTCCCAGTTGACGATGTTTGACATGACTGTTTTTCGCCAGGGGTACAGAAGTTGACAGCAATCTGCCGAACTTGTCAGCGCGGAGTCTCTGGACGCTTTCTTTATCACTCACATACCAAACATCGCAGCCGTTACAGAAGCAGACACGGGAAAGTAGGGTAGAATCGGACCATCTAGAGCAACCTTTGCTAATAAATCACCAGCAAAGGTGAGTAGCAATCCTTCATGGCCAAGAATTCCATACTCAACGGTCTGTTCTCAAATGCACAGGTACTAATGCACGAAAGGCCTTTAGAAAGTGCGTGTCCACGCACGCAGTGAAAGACGAACAGAGGAATAGAGAATCTTTGATGACAAGTGACGCAAATGACAAATTTACATTGCGCAGTGCAAATACGACAGCCAGAAATTCAGCCACGAAAACAGGTACGAAATCACGAAGCCGCATTCAATAAGACCATCAAGATTCAGGCGAAAAATTCCAACAGCTGACTTTTCGCTGCGCTGTGATGCATCAGTGGCAATAATGACCGTTTTCACAGTGTTGGTGTGTGTGAGACGCGAGCGGACTCCTTTACGATTAGTTTATGATTATATATTTATTTTTTTATTTATCTTCATTACGATGACGTTACATCATTTAAGCGAAAAGGGGTAGCCGTCAGTCAGCCAAAAATGCCGACAACAACTCTTTCATTTATTTTTACATCAATAAAAAAACATCACATTTTTTCCGATTCTCTGAACATGGTCTTCTAATAAGCCATCCAGACGGAATGTGGAAGTAATTTTGCATTATTCGGGAAGATGTCGTCGTGTTCACTGTCAACTGAATAAGCTCTATCATGGACCGGATGTAGATCGCACATACGTACGTTTATAGGGTCCAGTAATCGTGGCGGAGTGTGAAACCGGGGCCATTTAGCGCCGAAAAATATTGCCGAGGGAGAAATAAAAATAATTTCATACTGCCCTATTGCGGATTCATAAATTATCAATAATGTGTGTACAGTCAAATGAGTAAACATGTATGAAATAGATGGAAGTCGCGATTCCAGATAGAACGCCACATTCGCAACCGTTTTGTGAAGGCCAAGTCATAAATGCAATGCTTCTCTGTCCAAAAGTCTCAACAGGTACGCTGGAGCACCAGAGAAAACTAGGCAAGCCAGTTCAAGATTCTAAATGCGGTGTGTCTTCAAGATGGTATCAGAGTGAAATGTGCACTGGGTAATGCAGTGGGAAAGCAAGAACGGCACATTTACTGGGATTAAGTGAAAAATGATTGTTATCCAGCCAGCTCTCAAACGTGTCAGTGTAGTCCTGCAGACGCTTATATAAGGTATGGATATCGTCTGCCGCTGCAAATAATGCGACATCAGCCGCATAGACGTAAGTAGTTACATCTTGGTGTCGTGGAATGCTGCTCACTAAACAGCACAGGTTAAAGAACTTACCCTTGTAGTACTCGTCCCGTTTGTTGTATGTAGACGAAGAGAAGCCACTTTTATAACAAAATTTTCTGCCCGAGAGAAATCTGCTAATCCAGGCAACTATATGTTCCTGGAAGACAAGGTAATTTAATCTGTTTATCGAAATTAGATTATCGACTACATATTATGCTTCGGCGATATCTAGAGTACAGAGCTCCGTATTGGTTAGAGCATCTTGCTAAGTTAATGCGGCTTCTAAATCGACGTGTGCATTTAAGATGTAGCAGCCAGGCTTGAACCCAGTTTCACAGGGGCTTCGAATTGCCCTTTGATCAACAAAGACATTTATGCGACGATGAAGAATCATCTCAAGTTGTTTTGCTACACTGGACATCAGCGGAATTAGCCATAAGTTCTCTAAAGCATACCCTCATTCTCGTTTATTGAGACACAGTACTATTTTAGCAACTTTCCAGTCTGGTGGTACCCATGCGTTCATTAATGAATAATTTACTGGTTCTATAAGAATGTTAGCCTATTGCTCAAATAAAAGTTTTAAGATTGCATCCGTGGTGTAATCTGCTCTAGGAGCCGAGTTTGGCGAACATAGTACAGTCTCGACTAATCCAGATAAAAACATCTCTGCGAATTCGTGGGATGACATCGCCTTGTATGGAGTTGCCGGCAAATGTGCGGTAAATCTATTTTCTAAGCCTTTCCCTGTCACTTCAAGAGAGGCACCCATTTCTCGCGGCGTCAGGTCACATGACTCTAATGTCAATGGCGCCGGCAGTACCTTTTGTGCCTGATGATACGTGAACAATGCACGCTTGTTGTTTGATTTTGAATGGACTCATAATGCTTGCTCTATACTCATCTTTCACTCGGTTAGCAGTGCCCTACCAGCAAAAAATTGATAGTTCTTCGAATTGGTTGGAGATCGATTGTGTAGAAGCTTTTTCCAAGCGCCTTTTCCTCTTCTGTAATCCTGTGTACAGTACACTCATCAGTCCACCACCCAGAGGACGTCTTTTCATACGATGGAATCACAAAGTCAGATTTCCTCCTGGAGATTTCTAGAATTGAAGATAATGTACAAGCAATTTCTTTAGCATATGCATGCCGGAGCGGCAAGAGTGCTGACTGTAAGGAAGTTTGGAATTTATTAAGGTCCATATATGTGCGCGTTGACTGAGGTAAAGGGGCTCTTGGACAGATAATTTTCAAAGAGAACATAAGAAGGTGGTCACTTTTAGTAGCAGAGTGAGATGTAGACCATGATGAAACTTTGATTGCAATGCTACAAAATGTTAAATCTAGAACTCAACGTGGACGCCCTCGAATAAATGTTATGTGTGCTGTGCTTACGCACGAGAGCTTGCGGTCTATGGTCCACTCCCATAGTCGCGTGCCACATTCTCTCGTCACGTCTCTCGTCAGCGCCCACGATACACAATGAGAATTAAAATCTCCTGCAAGCAATATGTCCTGCCTACAAGCCGCCAAAGCACTGTCAAGGTGACACGTATTGGGCAAGCCTACAGGAAAATAGCACTTTGCCAAATAAAACGGGAAATGACTTAGGTGACACAAATTCAATGCTAAAATTTCACAATCGCGATGTGATATAATGCAAGAAATTTTCGCCTTATGACATATCTTATATGACACAAAAAACATAAGGCCGCCGCGTCGCGATGGGCGACCTAAAGATCCTGCGAGGGAAAAATTGTTATCCGATGTAAGCTATGAGTCTTCAAGAAATATAATGTCAGGGTTGCAGTAATTACAAAGGTAGCATAAATCAAATAAGGCTGAGGATATACATCGGCAGTTTCACTGCAACCCCCTCAATTGCCCAATGGTGCTGAGCGAAATGCAGAGGAAGATGCTGCCTCCAAAAGCGACGATTCGCTGTTCTTATTCTTTTTGTCTTAACATTTCATTTCATTTCATTTCGTTCTATTGTACTCTCAAGACGGAGGTAATAGCGAGGGGAGTGGGTAAGAAACAAACAAAAAATACAAAAAGCAAGAACAGCAAACGTCGCTAGTGAATACAAGTGCTGATTATTTAGCCCGGGAGAATGGATGTCAGATATCGCGGCCCAAACTGAGTTGTCTTTGATAACGACGACTTGGCCGGGAAGGTGGTTCTGTTCTTAGGAAGTCCTCGTAATAAATGAATCGTGACAGCTACTGGTATGGCACTGCATTATTCCAACCATAGGGTGATGATCAACGTGAGATGAAATGTAAGTAGGGGATGATATGAGGTAATCGCGCAGGTAGGAATGGCGGAAGTATAGGTTGTGGAATAAAGCAAGGCGAGAACACTTCGTTGGGATGAGAGTGATGGGATTAGTAAAGAGCTTTTCGCCGAAGTCACGCTTTATGTTCGAATATAATTGCTGCAAATGAAACGCGCGGCAATGTTTCGGATTAGTAGAGCTATTGGACAAGGGTAGCGGAGAGCGGTCGCCAGATAGATGAGGCGTATTCCATCTTACTTCTAATAAGTGTTTTGTACAACATTAACTTTACTTATGTAGGTGCCGAAGAGAAAGTTTACCGAATATAACCAGCATGCGGTTAGTAGAAAAAGGAGATCGAACTCGTTTGTGAGCTCGAGAATCAATTTCCATGAGTGCGATACCACTTATGCTTGACTGAGAGAAGGTAGGGTTATCTAATCGCAGCAATGGTCCACACCGTTTACGTTTGTCTACAAAGGGAGCCAATGCTTCTACGAGTGCACCTTTTAGCTGAGTACGGTCTCTGGTCACGGAGGACTGCAAAGGGGCCACAGAAGCCTGCAGTATTTGATTCATCTGACTTGAAATTATTTTTGTCAAGCATTCTGATCGGCTCGATATCAACTTATGCATAACCTTGGTCGTTGCATTTTCTGGAGCAGAGCGAATTCCCTGTGAGAGATTGGAATCAACAAACGTGCTGTTTCTACCTGTAACACCAGAGTACCCGAAGGTTCTGTCTTTAATTATAGCGACAGCTTCCCTTCGCGAACACCCGCGGCGGCGAAGAATTTCCAGTATGTGTGGCTCTTGAGCCCGAATTGAGCACTCAGAATAATCTGCGGGATGACTCCTTCCAGGGAGGCAACACTTCTTCTGATGTTGCAGAACGCTCTCTTGAAGGGTGTCACGGCATAGCAGATCTGATTGACATCCGCCCGATGTGTGCCCAAATCTGAAACGGTTTTGGCATTGAATCGGTCTAGACGGTAAAGAGCTCCACACAAAAAATAGGAGGCTATTACTATTTCTCGTTTCTCGATACATACCCTAGTACATCAACCGGTGAGATTTATATGTTTCACGTATGTGTGACCGTGCATTCTGCGCGGTTGATACAGCGGTGCAGTGTCACGTCATTCAGCGGCCTTTGTTCAAGACAGCGCGGGGCACCCTGGCCAGCGGCAGTTGCCACTACTTCTACATGGCGACACAACAAAGTCGTCCCAATGATGCGGCTAGACAAGACACACAGAGGACTGTCTTATAGTGTAAACAAAGACTCAGCATTACTATTAAGCATTCAGGCCTTTTTCCTTCCCGAACAAATTGGTCTAGACACGCTAAGACGCATTTTAATCTGTCACATTCGTACTAACATTTCTTTGTAACAAACTGTTAAAAAGGCACGACGTCGGACAAGGTAAGTTGCTCCTAATTTCCGTCGCTCACTAGTACCCTTTCTTCTTAAATGTTCTAGGCGTATATGCGTAAGTGAAAGAACTGAGGAAAACACAAAAGACGGTAAAAACGGCACTTCCAGTTCATTGCGCTTAAATCGAAATAAGTTTGAGAGCGACAGGGAAAATGCGACGCTCGTACATCGTTTTCCACTCCTCTTCCAATTCAACCCGATGTCGAGAACTTCGGGCGTTGAAACACAGCGCGAACGATAGCCTCGATCCAAGCGCTTTGGCAAACCTAGCCACGGGCACTTCTCTTTACGAACGCCGACGAGACGACTGCAGTGGTGACTGTCGGAGAGTCCACGTCCGCCGCGACCGTTGTGCCCACTGAGTTCGCTATGTTAGGGAACAGTTCGAAGATGTTCAGGCCCTGGTAGTTCGGCGTGTTTTGGCGGCGGCGGCACGGGAAGCTCACCATCGATTTGCCTTCGTCGAGGCCGGGGGATCGTAGCTGAGCTTGATCGAGTGGTTTTCTGGTTGTGGGTGTGGCACTTTGGACCGAAGGTCGTGCGAGGTCGTGCATCGTCGTCCAGTCGTGTCGACAATCACAGGGGCCGCAGCGACGCAGACGCCGGCAAACACGAGTCCAATCATGCAGTACTGCGTGGGGCTTACGGTGCCGTCCTGAAGTGGTAGCGTGCATTCTCCTATGAGAAGTGGCTGCCGGTCCCGATTCGACCCCAAGGCAGCCGCAGCAGCGCGGGCGACGTGGTTCGTCAGTGGCTGTGGGGTGTTTGTCCGTGCGACGCAGTATTCGGGTGGCGTGGACGGGGAACCGACCGTCGCGTTCCTGTACTGGTCGATACAACCGGACGGCAAGACGTACCGTCCAGACGGCATACCCATCGGGAGACGGCCCGTACGTGCGATGGCAACGTGGGCCGACGCTGTCGGTCGGAAGTCACCGGCAGCCGACGGAGGCGGCGTCGCGCTCGTGTCAGGCGGTCCAGGGCAGCTGGTTTCAGTCTCGGAATCGGTTGCCATGACTAAGGAAACCGCGCTGAGTCTTCGTCGAGAGAACCGTGGGCCGTTGCTGCCCATGTTCAAAATGGCGCTACTTCTTCTTCTTCTTCTTCGACTCTGTAATTTGGCACATGACCCAATGCAGGGGACTGGCCCGTACTGTCAACGATGGATGGCGTCTCCTTCATGTTCTTCTTGTTCACCAGGCAATTTCTGGCTCACACCCACTGCCGTGGATTGGCTAAGAATCGGGTAGTAAAAAATTCAAGATTTAAGAAAATTCGGTAATTTAAGCAGAGTAAAGGCTAATTAATGAGGTATAGAGGATCACGATGTAATATAGCGCGGAAAGAAACCCCAATGATTCATATAAAAAATAGACCAAAATAAAAAAATGACTAAGATTTCTATTGAACGCAAGGAGGTTCCATTAAACTTCCGGAGTGGAAGTCCCTGCAGCTGCCTACGGGGCCAGGTGAAGCCGGCGGCGGCCATGTTACTATAGAGCAAAAAGTACGCGAGCGCGCCATAGACGGCAATGTATTACGAGAGGCGCTCGACTTGTTTCGCAACCTCACGATAAACCATTGAGACAGAAACGAACTTTACGCTTATGCCAATTACCAACGGTGTTTTCTAGTTGAGAAAAAAATTTTCCCGCGTGCGTACTCAGCTGCAGGCGTCGAGGAAAACAAAAGAACACAGCTGGCTGAGAGGTTCTACGCAAATCGTACTTGCTGGCTTACTTCGTCTGTTAGTGGAAACTAGGTTTGTGTGATACCGTGATGCGATATAGCGCCGATACGCGGCACTGTGCGACTGCCAGCTGACGTAAAAGGCATTTGTGCCCTTTATTTAAGCATGCATCCAACCCATTGAGTACAGCGCATGCTTTCTGCATGTTGCCTTAACTAACCGCATGCTCATTTTTATTATTTTTTTCGTATTCAACCTACATTCTTCCAAATTGGTTCGTTGCTCTTAGCGTTTGCGAAGTGTTCTCAGATCCGAGTCTAGACCCGTTGGGCGCGTTCGGAAAACTTTCTCATTTAGTTCTGACTGCAGATACGTAGTACATAGGAGCTTTCTTACACGGTACACGCGCCGAAAGGCATGCGTGCACTAGAAGATATATATAGGTCGGGTTGTTCGATGTCAATAGAGTATAGATGATCGAGCGGCTGTTTTAACCTTTCCGTCCACTCCTCCGAACACCTGTTCTCAGTCAGAAGGCTACGCACAGTTGTTTTAGGGGCGAAGCTCCTCTTAGTCTAACCTTGTCACGCGTCAGGCGTCAGTCGTCAGGCGTCAGGCGTAACCCGCGTGCCGGGAGGCACGCGCTCGCCCTCGGCGCGTGCCTCTGCTGTCTTGTGAGAGAGAGAGAGAGACAGAGAGAGCGAAAGGGGCGCGTTGGCTATGGAAACGCTCTTTCTTAGAGGAACGCTACCAGCTCGCAAAGAAGGAGAACGCGCCCTCATGCGCGAGAGACAACGTTGGCGCAAGCAGCGTCTCCTAGCGAGTTTCTTGATTGAGAAATACCGACTACTCGCGTTGGAGAAGCGTTCACCGGCAACCCATATATATATATATATATATATATATATATATATATATATATATATATATATATATATATATAGAAAGGGGGTGAAGCTCTGATGGATCCGGTATAACAAAGACGTAATGCCGGTGACACACGGTAGAAATAAAGTCGTTTTTCTACCGTGTGTCACCGGCATTACGTCTATATATATATATATATATATATATATATATATATATATATATATATATATATATATATATATATATATATATATATAAACTATCGCCCGATTTCATTAACGTCTCAATCATGTACACTTTCAGAACACATAATCTTTAAGCATATCATGGGGTTTCTTGAAAATAATAACATCCTAAGTAATGCCCAGCATGGTTTTCGCCAAGGTTTTAGTACAACAACCCAGCTTGTAGAATTTTCTCACGACATTTCGCATGCTCTAGACTCTGGTTACCAAATTGATGCAATTTTCATTGACTTTTCAAAAGCATTCGACACTGTTACACATTCTAAACTTCTGCACAAACTTCACGCTGTTCTTAACAATTATTCCTTAGTTGACTGGATTGCTAGCTTTTTAAACAACCGTTCTCAGTTTGTTTCTTTTAATTCTTCAAACTCGTCTGTTGTGAATGTATCATCCGGAGTCCCCCAGGGTTCAGTCCTGGGACCACTTTTGTTCTTATTGTACATAAATGATTTACCCAATTATGTGCCTGCGAAAATCCGCCTTTACGCTGATGACTGTGTCTTATATAATGTAATTAATACCAATGATGACCACAATTTACTTAATGATTGTTTTGCACAATTTTGCAGATGGTGTGACACATGGCAAATGAACATAAACTTTACTAAAACAGTTGCTCTTTCCTTCTGTAAACGCAGCTCCGTTTCATTGTTTGATTACTCTTTCAATGGCTACTCTCTTTCACGTGTGTCCGAATATAAATACATAGGCCTCATCTTCACACCTAATATGTCTTGGTCTAAACACATTGAGTACACTTGCAATAAAGCTTTAAAGAAACTGGGCTACCTAAATCGTACATTAAAAGATGCTCCACGCGAAACAAAGTTGCTAACGTATAAATCGCTCATCCGTCCCATCCTCGAATATGCCTGCCCCGTATGGAACCCTCATAAAAAATCGGACATCAGCACACTAGAATCCGTTCAGAAGAAAGCCATCCGTTTCATTTTCCGCCGGTACGATTGGAATTTCTCACCCTCCTCTCAACTTGCTACGCTAGGTCTGCAAACCTTGTCTGAGCGACGCGATCTCGAATGCCTAAAGTTGCTGCATATTCTTGTTAATACCCCACGCTATGCATTAACTAACGAATATCTGTCTCCTGATAAACTGAAACCCACAAGGAATAGCCACAAGCTCAACCTGACACCATTCCATCCACGTACTAACCTATTTAAATTCAGCTTTTTCCCGCACACTATAGAAATATGGAATGTATTACCTGGGTCAACTAGATCATTGCCTTTAAAAGATTTCTTGCATGAACGTATTGATTCGCGATTTGTTTGAGTTCTAATTTTTTGCATCAATGTATTGATTTGGAATTTGTTTATTAAGAGTTCTATTCTTGTTTGTTGTTCAGAGTTGTATTCTTGTGTGTGCTGATGTATAAAAAACCCACTCCTGCGATAGCCCAAATTGGGCTGCAGTATGTAAAATAAAATTATATATATATATATATATATATATATATATATATATATATATATATATATATATATATATATATATATATATATATATATATATATATATATATATGCACTGGATCTTGACTTGCAATGAGTGCCGGTGGGAGATTTTCCTTGTGCATAGTTGAACCATGAGGATTCGTAGCGTGCGCGTTAACTAAATTAATCCGGAACTCGGCACGATCTACGATGAACCTCCCGAGCTTCGCCCACTCATCATCATTCACTCCGTGGATATGCTGTAATTTTTCTTTCCGTGTTTCGTCTTACCTTCGTGGCGCCGTTTCACAATAATGAACCCGGTGATCTGTCCAGTACGTGACACCACCTTTGGCGGCCACGACGCTGCACCAAGCCTTACCTCTTCGCAGCGGGCCTTGCCGACGTGCAGCGCTCCCCACTCGCCTGTACGATGAGCCAGTGGACTGACCGGCGGGACTATCGACCTTGTGCTTCACCTCTGCAGAAATCAAGCCCTCTCAGCGACCTCTGTTCCGGTGCATCCAAATGCTAGCAACGCCAGTACGTACGTACGTCGATCGCCCTACGCTACTTCTGCGACCGTTCGAGACGCGTTCGACGAGATGCAGCAAATGCGTGATGCATCATGCGTGCTGCATCATGCGTCCCGCGTTGTGTTCCGCCCGTGAGGCGGGCTTGTTCCCGTCAAGCACCCAGCTCCAAGTATTCGACAAGCACTGAATGCCGCACCGGAGCTGCACAATAATGGCCGAACCGCACATCAGCAGCACCCTGTAGCTGCGTACATCTCGGCCCTACCAGCGGCGCAGTCAGGATTTCCAGGCCATTCTGGAATGAGGCGCCAGAGGGATTCATAAGCGACCTAAGGTGTTCCAACCTAGAAGCCAAAATCATAGCGTCCCAATCCATGGGGAAAGCAGCTTCTATCCAGATAACGTTCACCTCTGTTCCTATGCTCCCCAACCATAAAATACATGCCTGTGGTACAGTGATGCACCAAGTGCAGGGGCAGCCGTCATGCCTGTACTAATTTCCAGAAACCAGCTCACATGTACGATGTGTGCCCTCTCCCAAAAACTGGATTGTTATTGGCAATGTGGTGAGAAGCATAGCATGCAATGGGCCCTTTGCATGCCAACGTGCACTCTTTGTCGTGGGGATCATCTTACTGGCACAGGCTTGTGCAAAACTAGGCCACACCAACCTCCACAACAAACATAGCGGAAATCAAGGCCAGAAGTGCCCACGGCCAAGGACTTTCCACCCCTATTGCCCCATCAAGATCACCAGCTAGCCTGGACCAAAGCCACAAGTACACCCCAAACGTGGTGTAATGTGAAAACAGCCATTTTGTGTCCTGCCTTTCTAAAAAGTCAAGCTGATCAGATTGAGTGCCCACCTGCACATTATGCAGGTTAAAGTTCTGTAGATGCTGCTGTGTACAACTGTGTGTTTGGGCACTTTCATATTTTTCTCTCGGCTCTGTATCCACAGCTATTACATATGGCTTCCAAGAGTTCCATCTCTGCATTCACGTAGGTGACATGCCTTTTGTGGGAGCAGAGATTTGCGGCACCCATTGTCATGGCCACCACATTTTCTACTTTGTGACGTGTTTAGTAAAGGTACAAAGAATCAACCAACACCTTGTACTGCACTTGCCATTAAGTATTCGTCGAACAGGAACCTTGCAATTCGGTTTTACCATAGAGCATGCAGGACTTCAAGGGCCCCTCACCAGGTCTGGCCATTTTGAGTGGACAAATGCACTGTGTACATTGTGTGCTCGCGATCATGCCTGCCAAGAACTGCATTACTATGCACCGTGAAAGGTGCTTGAATTTCAAACTGAGCATCGCTTCCTCTCTTCCCATATGCGTCATACGCCAAGAGGAGAGGATGATGCTGCGCACTGCCGCGTGTCGCTGCATGACCACAGAACACCTCTGCACTACTATAAACCATGCTGGCAGCCTGAACCAGGAATTTCCCTATCAGGAAGCAGCAGTCCTTGGAAAGGACAAAGAGCATCGCGCTTTTCGCCTTATTTTTTTCTTCATTTTCGAAACCAGTAGCACGGAGACACCCGCCATACGTGCTCGCTGCATTTGCGCATTCGTCAACACGCACGCATAACAAATTCTGCGTCTATACTCCGGAAAGACGCCCTTCCTCTAAAGTTCGCATACAAACAATGCAGGGACTATCCAATATGTAGCAGAACTCGAGCCCGTAGCAAATCAAGTATACACGCGTACGTCTGAAAACGAAGCACTAACAAGTATTTAAAGCGTATACATAACTTTGGTACAGACGTAGGGATGTAATATATGGATGCGAACGTTTAAAGTTGTCCTCTATTTAGCAAAATGTACTAAAAACGGGCAGCCGTACGTGAATAAAGTGAGAAAGACTTACACGTGAAATGTTCTTCCAGGCTCCTTCTCAACGCAATTTGTTCGGGAAGGAAAAAGGCCGGAATGCTTAATAGTAATGCTGAGTCTTTGTTACACTATAAGACAGTCCTCTGTGTGTCTTGTCTAGCCGCCTCATTGGGACGACTTTGTTGTGTCGCCATGTAAAGTAGTGGCAACTGCCGCTGGAGAAGGTGCCCGCGCTGTCTTGAACAAAGGCCGCTGAATGACGTGACACTGCACCGCGTATCAACCGCGCAGAATGCACGATCACACATTCGTGAAACACATAAATATCACCGGTTGATGTACTAGGGTATGTATCGAGAACGAGAAATAGTAATAGCCTCCTATTTTGTTGTGTGGAGCTCTTGACCGTCTAGACCGATCATGCCAAACACCGTTTCAGATTTGGGCACACATCGGGCGGATGTCAATCAGATCTGCTATGCCGTGAAACCTTCAAGACAGCGTTCTGCAACATCAGAAGAAGTGTTGCCTCCCTGGAAGGAGTCATCCCGCAGATTATTCTGAGTGCTCAATCGGGCTCAAGAGCCACACATACTGGAAATTCTTCGCCGCCGCGGGTGTTCGCGAAGGGAAGCTGTCGCTATAATTAAAGACAGAACCTTCGGGTACTCTGGTTTACGGGTAGAAACAGCACGTTTGTTGATTCCAATCTCTCACAGGGAATCCGCTCTGCTCCAGAAAATGCCACGACCAAGGTTATGCGTAAGTTGATATCGAGCCTATCAGAAGCTTGACACAATAATTTCAAATCAGATGAATCAAATACTGCAGGCTTCTGGGGGCCCCTTTGCAGTCCTCCGTGACCAGAGACCGTACTCAGCTAAAAGGTGGCACTCGTAGAAGCATGGGCTCCCTTTGTAGACAAACGTGTTTGAGTTGATACACTTATGATTGAATGAGAGAAGGTAGGGTTATCTAATCGCAGCAATGGTCCACACGTTTACGTTTGTCTACAAAGGGAGCCAATGCTTCTACGAGTGCACCTTTTAGCTGAGTACGGTCTCTGGTCACGGAGGACTGCAAAGGGGCCCCAGAAGCCTGCAGTATTTGATTCATCTGATTTGAAATTATTTGTGTCAAGCATTCTGATAGGCTCGATATCAACTTACGCATAACCTTGGTCGTTGCATTTTCTGGAGCAGAGCGAATTCCCTGTGAGAGATTGGAATCAACAAACGTGCTGTTTCTACCCGTAACACCAGAGTACCCGAAGGTTCTGTCTTTAATTATAGCGACAGCTTCCCTTCGCGAACACCCGCGGCGGCGAAGAATTTCCAGTATGTGTGGCTCTTGAGCCCGAATTGAGCACTCAGAATAATCTGCGGGATGACTCCTTCCAGGGAGGCAACACTTCTTCTGATGTTGCAGAACGCTGTCTTGAAGGGTTTCACGGCATAGCAGATCTGATTGACATCCGCCCGATGTGTGCCCAAATCTGAAACGGTTTTGGCATTTGAATCGGTCTAGACGGTCAAGAGCTCCACACAAAAAATAGGAGGCTATTACTATTTCTCGTTTCTCGATACATACCCTAGTACATCAACCGGTGATATTTATGTGTTTCACGAATGTGTGATCGTGCATTCTGCGCGGTTGATACAGCGGTGCAGTGTCACGTCATTCAGCGGCCTTTGTTCAAGACAGCGCGGGGCACCTTCTCCAGCGGCAGTTGCCACTACTTCTACATGGCGACACAACAAAGTCGTCCCAATGATGCGGCTAGACAAGACACACAGAGGACTGTCTTATAGTGTAAACAAAGACTCAGCATTACTATTAAGCATTCAGGCCTTTTTCCTTCCCGAACAAATTGGTCTAGACACGCTAAGACGCATTTTAATCTGTCACGTCGTACTAACATTTCTTTGTAACAAACTGTTAAAAAGGCACGACGTCGTACAAGGTAAGTTGCTCCTAATTTCCGTCGCTCACTAGTACCATTTCTTCTTAAATGTTCTAGGCGTATATGCGTAAATGAAAGAACTGAGGAAAACACAAAAGACGGTAAAAACGGCACTTCCAGTTTATTGCGCTTAAATCGAAATAAGTTTGAGAGCGACGGGAAAATGCGACGCTCTACATCGTTTTCCACGCCTCTTCCAATTCAACCCGATGTCGAGAATTTCGGGCGTTGAAACACAGCGCGAACGATAGCCTCGATCCAAGCGCTTTGTCAAACCTAGCCACAGGCACTTCTCTTTACGAACGCCGACGAGACGACTGCAGTGGTGACTGTCGGAGAGTCCACGTCCGCCGCGACCGTTGTGCCCACTGAGTTCGCTATGTTAGGGAACAGTTCGAAGATGTTCAGGCCCTGGTAGTTCGGCGTGTTTTGGCGGCGGCGGCACGGGAAGGTCACCATCGATTTGCCTTCGTCGAGGCCGGGGGATCGTAGCTGAGCTTGGTCGAGTGGTTTTCCTCGTTGCGGGCGTGGCACTTTGGACCGAAGGTCGTGCGAGGTCGTGCATCGCCCTCCAGTCGGGTCGACAAGCACTGGGGCCGCAGCGACGCAGACGCCGGCGAACACGAGTCCAATCATGCGGTACTGCGTGGGGCTTACGGTGCCGTCCTGAAGTGGTACCGTGTATTCTCCGATGAGAAGCGGCTGCCGGTCCCGATTCGAGTCCAAGGCAGCCGCAGCAGCGCGGGCGACGCGGTTCGTCAGTGGCTGTAGGGTGTTTGCCCGTGCGACGTAGTACTCGGGTGGCGTGGACGGGGGACCGACCGTCGCGTTCCTGTACTGGTCGGTACAACCGGACGGCAAGACGTAGCGTCCAGACGGCATACCCATCGGGAGACGGCCCGTACGTGCGATGGCAACCGGGGCCGACGCTGTCGGTCTGTAGTCACCGACAGCCGACGGAGGCGGCGTCCCGCTCGTTTGTGGCACTCCGGGGCAGCTGGTTTCGTTGTCGTAATCGGTTGCCATGACTAAGGAAACCGCGCTGAGTCTTCGTCAAGAGAACCGTGGGCCGTTGCTGCCCTTGTTCAAAATGGCGCTACTTCTTCTTCTTTAACTCTGTATTTTGGCAATGGCGCTGCTGTCAACGATGATGATGATGATGAGCCTCTTTTATGGCAACTCAGACATTCAAACCAGCTGCCTTGGAGTGCCTGACACGAGCCGGACGCCGCCTCCGTCTGCTGTCGGTGACTACAGACCGACTGCGTCGTCAAGGATGGATGTCGTCTGTTGTTCTTGTTGTTGTTTCCTTCAATTCTGGCACATACCCACCCTGGGGGATCGGCCAAGATGTAGAAGGTAAAATAGTTAAGCTGAGGTACTATGGAATACCAATCAGAATCGAATAATCAAGATGAAATTAACAGTGAAGTGTACGAATTTATGAAAAGAACCGGCCTGAATCAATTATGAATTTCTAAACAGTAGAGCACACATCCCCGTGGCAATGTCCTAATGAGGAGGCTCCGAAAGACAGAACATTAGACACGGTGAACTGCAACCCAACCCTGTGAAAAGAATCTTCTAATGTGTGTTTTCTTAATGAGGATAACCGAGTGCATTTTAAGAAATAATGTTCGATAGCTTCGTCTTTGCCGCTATATTCTGCAATTTATTAGGTTTACAGGACCGCGATATCTGTTTTTATCGTACAGTGACGTATTCGTAAACGTCAAGTGTTGTTTTCTTTAGTTTGATCAATTTCGGCCTTTATTGTAGCAGGGACCCTCTAAACGTAGGCGGCTGCAAGTCACAGCGCCTGCATGGCTATCACGGTGCAGATTGCGTTGTCAATAAAAAAAAGTGAAATAATAAGAATAAAGAGCGCTGTGTTTATAGGCAGCGCAGTAGTTTTCCGGCCATAGACCGGCCACAGAGACAGAGAACGGCGAGAAGGTGGGAGGAAGGTGCGTAGCCTCGCGTTAATCAAACAGGAGTGCATGCTCACCCGGTCATGTATGTAATATACATTTCTGTATTTCGATGAGATATTGCATCTCACTTCGTGTTGCTACTTCTGTGTTTCTTTCTCCCTTTTTTCAGGCTTATTGCAATGCGTGTTTAAAAAATCAAACAGTGTCCCTAGCTTGTTTGGACGAAACTGAATAAGAGCTTTTACGATCCGATCTGCTTTTGCTTGGATCATTGGATCAGAAACCTTTAGTTAACGCACCGCGGCGTCGTTTAAAGGAAGTTGCAACCAAAACTTATTGTTAAGCGCAGCGATACCATGCACACAAGGCAATCCATCAGTCACAGCATTATTAAAGGACAATGCGCATATACGAATTCTACATGAATGCGCTGCCACCTTAACCTAAGCGACCATTCAACATTTCGTTCGAAAAAAAGTAACACATCCATTCATATGACCAGGTTTCAGCGAGGAAGTGAGCGAAGGAGTGATTTATCGGCCAATAATGCCCGTTAACGCACGCAT
Source organism: Hyalomma asiaticum (assembly GCA_013339685.2). NCBI lineage: Eukaryota > Metazoa > Arthropoda > Arachnida > Ixodida > Ixodidae > Hyalomma > Hyalomma asiaticum. Next base: position 98,448,297 of record CM023485.1, on the reverse strand, counting down.
CTGCATCCGGATGGCAGGGCCTGGCTCGCTTCTTTGGTGCTCTGTTATCGCGCTTGCACTCTCGTTTGCTTCCCCTCGCCCGTCACCGATCGGGATCGATACCCATTAGTGCTTTTAAAGCCAATTAGGCTGACTGTTGCGAAAATCCCAGACGAGTTGCCTCGTGACCACTGCCTGCGATGCATCTTTGTAGTCAGTCTCCGATTCCGTCACGTGCCTTTGATCTTTTTCTACCGTCCATTGTTAGACATGCACTGAGTGGCGCTTCGGCGAGCTCGTCAGTGAGAATTCTTGGAATCGGGCCAAACACATGTGGTGCGTTTCCCTTCGAGGCCAAGTATGACGCTTCCCTAAATGCATGTACGTGCTGAATGGGCCGAAATGGCTTTGTGAGGAAACGGCTCGAGTTAAAGAGTTGTTACATTTTAGACACAAAACATAAAGAAAAATTCACTTCCGTGCCAGATTCCGTTCACAATAAATGCCGAAAATAATTATTCTGAGGAAAACAAAGCTGCAAGTTCACGAATACGTTATTCTACAACGAAAGTAGAAATCTTGATTCTTTAAACCTGATAAACTGCAGACGCTAGCTATAACAAATCTGATAGGTGAATTTAAAACTGCTGTTAAAACGTCACGACGCCAGCAAACTTCCCGCAATAGTGCTACTCAAAAATTATTCTCACGTGTAAATGCGCAGTTCGGTCCTCTTTAGGTACATTAGTGCGAGCACCTTACAGATATTTGATCAATGTTTCATTGCTTGGTTACATTCTTCTCAACATGAAACCGCCCTTTTTTTCCCCTTTTAGATTGTTTTGACACAAGAACTGGTGGTCTGGCAAAAAAAAAAGAAAAAGTTGCGGTAGAGGTCAGAAAGTTTCTTGGTCCCTTTTCACTGCTTACACGTTCTACTTGCAGCATCCAAGTGGACCTCATCTTTGTCTTTAAAAAATATCTAAATCAGGAACTCCAGTAAATATTGGGTCGACTACCTCACATTAATAAGCCATTCTTTGAGATGTGGCAAACCTCACAAAATTCGTTGATGGGACGGCCCAGAGAAGCAATTTCGTCAATGCCACGTATTTATGCGAAAGCAGCGTATATGTTAGTCCGAGGTTCGACGAAAACTCGTCAGGCGAGGGTGATTCATAATAAAAAAGAAACAGGCACTCGCCTTGTCGCAAAATAAACGAACAAACGATGACGTTTCAGGGCCGCTACAGGTCCCTTGTTCACAATGAAGAGGGTGCAAAAGGGCGCATCTGTTTATGAGCTGGGTGGCGCAGAGTGCGCATGTATATCTCTGGGAGATTACCTCGCTACCGGTTAATCGCGTTTTTAGTCGTTTGAATATGTACAGATTCTAAAAGTAGCCGTGTAGATGGGCGCTATTCTGTCGCGATTATGGTTGCGTAATCCTAATCAATGTCGTGGTTAGTGGTCAAGTGATGATCCGCCAAGGCGTTCAAGCTTGCATTGCCTTTCCTGACATCGTTCCGGTGCTGCTGAATTCTCCTTTTAAGGTTTCCAGTTTCGCCTATGTAGGATGCGTCGCAATCTTTGCAAGGTATCTTGTAGATAACCCCAGGAAGTCTTGGCTTTTCCAAGGGGTCCTTCACGCGCACTAGGAGCAAACCAAGCGAAACACGACATAGTATTTCAGTGGATACCAGGCCACTGCAACATTCCCGGTAACACAGCAGCCGATGACGCAGCACGACAAGCACATCACAAGGAGGCCACGGTCTCCCTCCCTTTGTCGAAAAATGAATTGCGCTGCGTTCTAAAGACAACATCTTTCAAAATGAGCATAAGTACATGGTTTGATCAAAATTCCAAAAGTTGTAACTTATATCAATCCGTTTATTGAACTGAGAATATCATTATCTTTAGAGAGAAGTATGGAAACCCTCATTCATCGGTTAAGATGAGGTACTGCCTACACAAAGCATTTTCTACACAAAATTGGCCGTGCTAGAACTCCCGACTGTGATTGTGGGTTTCAAGACGAAGATATAAGTCACCTTCTCCTAGATTGCCCAAATCACGACGAACCAAGACATCGACTAAAAGCAGCTCTGATGACACTGGACCGTCGGCCATTCAGTTTAAAGAAACTTCTGGGTCCATGGCCGACGATGGCCTTGCAAAAAACGCGTTAAAAGCACTCAAAACGTTTTTAGAAGAAAGCGGCATTGCTGGACTTTATTAGCGCAATTTCAAAGGGTACTATATTGATATGTTATTCAATATCTGGTGATTGCTTTACACGACCACGTGCCTGTGACTGACTATGGACGTTTTTGTGCCTCTGACTGACTATGGACGTTTTTGTGCCAGTGACATTCTTATTTATTAGAGACTTTTACTCGAAAGTACTGCCATGTGTTTGAACTTATATTCGTGTACGTTGTGTTTCTTTGTTACTCTTCTGACGAAACCACTATTCTTGTGATTATGCCAGATTGCTTCGCATACTGCTTAGCACCATGCTTGTTGTACGGACCCCAGGAGCCAAGGAGTAGCCGGTGCCTTATTTGTGCGCCAACATCTCCTAATCTCATATCAATAAAAAAAAAACGCGCACTAGCTTCTGCTTGGGTCTATTCGTCGGCACGCGTGCAATTATGACGCCGTATTTGTCAAACACCCTTGCAAAAGCTTCACTGATACCTGGCGCGCAGGGGACGGCAGCACGTTTTTGTATGTCTTCACGAACCACACGGGAGAAGCCGATGACGACCGCAACTGTTGAGTCCTCAGTAGCTGTGGAGGGTAGCCGCTTTTGCAAAGGTCACTCGTTACGACGGCTAGCTCTTGCTTGCGCAGACCAGGCTCAGAGCAGATGCGCGATGCGCGTGAGAAAAGTACAGCGGCAATGGAGCGTTTTAGTCCTATGGGATGCGCAGAGTCGAACCTCAGGTATCTACCCGTGTGCGTCGGCTTCCGATACACACTGGTTGTAAGACCTTTGGTAGACCGTCTGATAAGGGCGTCGAGGAGTTACACGAACTATCCGTCTATCTTCACCGTGTCCTGCGCCCCTTGGTAGGACACACGCCTACCTATGTCAAGGATTCCTCACATTTCATTGAACTTCTAAGAGGTGTCACCACGAACGACGACGAGGTTCCAACGTTCTTCGGTAGCGGTTAACTTTTTGCAGAGCAGAAAATACGCTTTTTCTTATTATTGCGTAGTTTTCTTAGCGATTGACTCAACCATGGCGATTGCCGGTTAGATGTGCTGACTATGCGTGGCACATATTTTTCTATGAGGGATAGAACCTATTCTTTGAATGAAATCCAGTTAGTATTCATGGAGCGATCATAAAACTTGTGCATGCAATCGCCCAAAAAAGAAGAGAGATCATGATTATGATAGCATCGATATCGGCATGTTTATAGTCCTGGATATATTTTTTGTGGTTGCTACTGTGAGGCACTGGGAAGGTGAAAAAAAAATGCAGGCGAAAGAAAAAGCACCCCAGTTGGTCGAAATTTCCAGAGTCCTCCACTACGCCGTCTTTCATAAGACAAATTAATCAAACGTCAGCAGTTATGCAGCCGTTACGGAATCAGAGTGCAGATGAGTCATGCAAAATAATAGTCGAAGACACTTAAAGTGTCTCCACAGCATCTAGAAACCCAGAAACCAGAAACCAGCAACCGGAAATAACTCAAACGTTCGTCTTTGTGCAAGACCCAACACAGGTTTAGTGCAAAAACCGATTGCTTGCTGTGTTTTCTTTCTTTTTGCCTTGTTCTCTATATTCACCTGCTTTTTTAACCACCCGCCATGAAGATTTGACTTCTGGTGCTTCACGTCCCAAAACCAGCTATGATTATGAGAGGCGCCGTACGGAAATTTCGAGCACCTGGGGTTCTTAGACGTGCACTGTCATGGGGCGTACACACGAACCTCTAATTTGAAACACCGCGTGACATTGTTGACATTGTACGCCTACTAGTGCGTACAATCATCATAGCATCTCGGCGCTCTGTAAATTTTCTTCCTAAGTGCAGAATGTGTGTGTATGTGAGAAAGGCGGAAAGAGGATGCCCAGCCTGCACCACCAAGGTATCGTGGGTGTAGATTAGCCAAATAGCCTCACTCTTGTTAACCTCGCTCTTTTTCACGCGTGACATCCCTACCTCACTCTATATATCCTTCTTTCTCGAGGCAGCAAGTACAAACTCGCGCGGCATTCGACTCCAGAGAAGAACAGAGAAGAACACGCATCTCACAAATGTTTTACCATTCATATACACAGCGCAAGGACGCGAGAAGCTTTGCCGTTAACATTGCTTGTGAATTGCCCTGATGGGGTCACGGAGACAACTTCGATTTTGGCAGTTGTGCGGGGTGATCTTCACAGAATACAAGGCGCATGTTTCCGTCAGCCTGCGTGCACGTATGCTGAAAAGAATCCGAATAATCGAACGCTATAGAACTTCAATACCGTAGCATTGAAATTGTTGCTAATTTTAAGAGCGTAGGAGTCGTAATTTCTGAAAATCTGTCCTGGGATAGCCATGTAGATGTATTATTCCAAAAGATTACTCGCATAACAGGAATCGTTGGCAGCCTAAAATACCTACGCTCCACGCAGGTCAAACTACTTTTAAATTCCTTGTTCTAGCTTGGGATTTTCTAACGACATTTTCCAACCTGCAAACAAATTCATAAAATGCAAAAAACTTCATTCGCTTTTGTTATATTGTCCCTTTCGGGACACCAACTGGCGATTTATTTGCCAACGGTAACTTGATTAGATTTTGTCATTTGTATAGCTATAGATTAAGCACGCATTTTAAATTTGAAATTAAAGAAAGCTTCGAAGATTTAACAGAGATTATCTGTCTACAAAATAAAAAAATAACGACTTATGACGACAGGAGGAGGCAAGACATGCATGCTACCGGCCGCGCATTTAAGTTCTTCAATACAGCGGTCGTGCCACACTTTGCCATGCTTTCTCAATTATAAAGCAACTCATTTTGATCTATTTTCTTATGCATCAGGCAAATTACGGTTGAAATTTGTAAACGCGAGATACTAACGTACTCATGTCTTATGTATATGTTTTGTGCCGCTCGTCGCTCTAGCAATGTTAAAGATTTACTTATATGTTGAAAATTATGTATCTTTCATTTTATTTTATTTTTTTCCTTCTGATTTGAGTTAAAAAGTGACTCTGTGCTGCCATGAAGCATTGAGATGGGGGAAGCGGTCTCATCAAGCTGCCGTGAGACACCTTTCTTTTTCGCCGCTCCTTTGCTTTTTGGACTAAAGTTGATTATTGATTGATTGATTGATTGATTGATCGATTGATTCATTGATTGATTGATTGATTGAATGATGATGTAGTGGCTAGGTCGCACGCTGATAAGGCACTGTGCCTTCAATCCCGAAGTCGGGCTTGATTGTTGTCATCAAATTCCACGTGCAAATGCGGAGCTTCCGTTATCAAACACGCAGTGAAGATAGAATTACAAAGGAAATGGAGTTGAAGGAACATGGACGCTGCTTTGCTCTTTCTTTTCCTTCCTTTTCTTTTCTTTTTAAGCACAGGCTCTATACCTACGTTTATTTTATATTATTTTTCTTCACGTTGGGAAGTGTATCAGTCGGGCCACACCAACATTGCTCTGCCATTTCGTTATCGCAGAAAGAAGTTCAAAGCGTCGTCCTGCCTATTAGGGCGGTTTTTTTTTTTTATCTTCCAGTTGGGCTTGTTAATTTTGTCACCCTTTCTTCACTGGTAAAGCCTTGTGCTTTTGAAGTAACTAATGATTAAGGACAGACAATACTGAGTTAATCACTTCTCTTTGGGTGTTGACCCTTCCTATTTCCAGCGTTACTCCTGTGCTTTTCAGAGTTAATGTATCGCCCCCCTGTTACATGTAAACACCATTAACTTCCCCCGGCAGGGTTCATCGGTTCCTTCTAGTTCTTCTTTGACTGGGCAAACTCAAGGTGGGAATAATGTCTTAGGCAATATCACCGCCTGACACGCCAACCCTTGCGTGTGTTTTAAAGCTTTAAGCTTTCTAGTTTGGTAAATGGACAGGACGTGGCCGTTTGATATTTAAGGTGCTTATTGCGAAATAAGCCTGCTATGAAATGCCCGACGAATGGATGAAAATCACGCAAACGGTGGCCCGCTTCACCTGAACATTAGTTTTATGCAGATACATGCTAATTAACCAGTAATTAGACTTGCATCTCCTAATGAACCCCCCACAGGGCAGTTGTCAGGCCATGCGGTTCATTGCGGGACGGATCATTAGCATAGCGGCCGAGGTAGTTTCCATAACGAGCAGAGAGGAAGTCGTAGCCAGCGCAGTCTCTTTATTTGCTTATCGTCGTGGTGACCGCAACTCCATTTGACTTGAAATCTTGAGTCACCTTCCTGCCTCCTTCCTTAAACTTTCCCCGCTCCTTTGCTACACTTAACAGGACTCGGATAAGGGTACGTCATGCTACCAGGGCAAGATGTTTACGAGTCGATAAGGTACAGTAATGAGGCCGGTTCAATAATACAGACGTCCTTTAGGCGCTTGTTACTGGGCCCCAGTCTTTCAGTGGTAAAAAGCGTATAAACAGGACAGGGGTTTCCTCAAAATACATAGATGATAATAACACTGTCAATACTATTATTGATCCAAAGCAATCGATGCCAGTAGTAGTTTAAGTGAAACCTTTCCTTTGTTAAAAAATTGCGCAAAAAGAGGACGCTTGACGCATGCAGTTATATTCGCTAAGAAAATCTCCGCAGATAGATAGATAGATAGATAGATAGATAGATAGATAGATAGATAGATAGATAGATAGATAGATAGATAGATAGATAGATAGATAGATAGATAGATAGATAGATAGATAGATAGATAGATAGCGCTACATACGGCGAGAAATAGGTAGGGAGACCAACTGAGGCATTGTAGTGAGTATTGCACAACAATGCACAGTAAAATCTCATAAAGGTGCTCAGTAAAGCTGCACATAGTACGACGCTTCTGCTCGTCCGTTCCACAGCTGCAGTTATGGAGGGATGTGGACTGCAACAGCTGGTGATCCCAACCCACCTTTAGTTCGCTCCACTGCATGGCACTTGTGTTCTGCGGCGCGGCTAGATTCGTCGCGGCACAGGAGTGCCATCCGGCCAAGCCAACTTAGTAAACTGGCGTCAACAAATTTTTTACAGCGTAAGCTGTTATGAGATCACAACAAGGGCCGTCTTTTTTTTTTTTTCTTGCGCCAGAGCTGTCCGCCGTCGCCGTCGCCGCCGCCGCCGGTGTCCGTAACCGCTATCGCGCAAATTTTAGAAGAAATAACCGGGAACGAGGAGGATTCGAACCGGCGTCCTCTACTTGGATTCGAACCCACACCCTCTGCGTGGCAGTCGAGCATTCTACCACTGAGCTAGGCCAGTTTTTTTTTCCTTTATTACATGGAAATGAAAACTGAGGTAGCAGGGAGAGAAAGCCTACACGCTCAAAACGCGGGCAAACACACACAGGCGTCCAACAAGTGCATCCAGTCAGGCGGCAGTTCTTGGGCAGCGTACACACTTCTAACATAGGCCACGGTTTCTAGGTAGATTGATCTAGTAGAACGCGGGTTTTCCGCATGGCGATCACACAGTCTCGATCTCCATAGGCTGTACAAACCAAGTACTACGAACATATCATAGGGTGGACCGGCAATTGTTTTAAACGGTAAAAATCTAATTGTGTACAGAGTGATGTCAATGTCCTCTTTAAGAGTCCCCTGGAGAATGTCCCGTCTGTACAATCAATAAAATAGTGATCAATTGTTTCCGCTCGTGGACAGAGTCGGCAGTTCGTGGACGATAGCACGAAGCAGCCCCTCGAATTCAACCAGGTTTTAACAAGGAGAGTTTCCGAATGCAGTTTAAAGAAAAATGTTTTAACACCAGGAGGTACACACATTTTTGAAACCCTTCTAAGTACATCCTGATAAGGCCGATTTAAATAAAGTGAACGATACGAAGGATCTCGGAAAATCGAGTCTACCAGTGCAGCAGAAATCGTTTTTCGGCTCGCGGTAAAAATGTACTCCAGGCTCAACCTAGCTTTCAGGAAAAGAAATGAGTCAACGACTTCCTTCAGAAATCCCCACGGAGCCTGTGAAATACCTTCGGCATCTGACGACACTACTATGTTAGGAAGGTAATGAACTAAACGGATCTGTAACATTTCACGCAAAAACAAGTGTTCACTTTCTCGAAAGAAAAACAGGCGAGAAATAATTTCCCTGACGAATAGATGGACTAATCCCCCGTTCAAATGGGAGAAACAGATTATCGCGCCGCATAGATTCGTAACCAGAGCTCCAAATAAATGTTGCGAATACACGATGCAATGCCTGAATGCGGAGTCGTGTGCAGTGCAGTACTTGGAGCACATACATGAGACGTGAAACTAAAAACACATTGCAAACTTCAGCGCGGCTGAACAACGGCAAATTGCGCCCTTGCCAAGAGCTCACTTTACTTTGTAGCTTTTTAACTTCCCCCCACCAATGACTGTTGCTATTTCTGTATTATGAGAGAGGGACACCTAAGTAGCATAGATCTTTTTTCCACTGAATGCCGGCATAGTGTGACGACATCGTGGCCCATAGTCTACACCAAAAACCTGAGCTTTTTTTATAGTTAACGCTAGCTCCAGAAACCGCACAAAACTCTTTTGTAATTGCAAGGGCAGTTCTTACACTCATTGTATCAGCACAGGAAAAGGCCACGTCATCTGCATACGCGAGAACCCGAATCTCATTTGACGGGGATTTAAACCCTTGAAAATTTTGTTCTTTCGGAATGCTCCTACAGAGTGGTTCTAAATACAGGCAAAACAGAAGAGGTGGCAAAGGACATCCTTGTCTTACTGATGACAAAAGCCTGATCGTATCAGAGAGCGAGCCATTCACTATGAGCCTCGTTGAGCCGTTAGCATAACATGTTCTGACACCTTTCAGGAGCTGGGATCCGATATTTATATGTTCTAGTATAGTATAGACTTTATTCCTGTTTTGGGCATTTAGCGAAGATTTTTTCAAACACTGGCGTAGCTCAGTACAGGGTGAATCAGTCGTATACTGAGCTACGCCAGTGCTTGAAAAATCTTCGCTAAAAGACCTAAACCAGGTATAACGTCTGCCGATAAATCGCATTAGCAAATGTAACGTTACGTGGCAAAATAATAATACGCCATTACATGTCGCGGAAAGGGGATTACATAACGAGTTCGAGGAATCATTTGAAAGAACACAGCGGTGCATGCTTCGGAGCTCTGCACATATTACAGAGGCATCATCAACATCATCATTATGAAGCAATCTTCTTCAACTTTTCCGTCATCATTATTACGAAGCGCTGCCTCGTGAAGCAGTTTTGTCGTATCGTGTTATGCGTCACTGGCAGGCGACGTGCGTAGCCCCGACCGCAACCTGACTTGGCTGTTCGATATACCTGATGGCGCCTCCTCGCAAAAGTGCGGACCGCTGCTGAAGAAGCGAATCGGAGAGCTACGCGCGCGGCTGCAGCAAGACAACGTCGGGCACAACAGACAGCTGTGCAGAGAGAAGCCCAAACCGCAGCTCGCCGTCGACGCCGGGCCGAGAGTTCGGTTCGTTCTCGGGAAAACGACGCCAAGAGACTCTCTAAGATGTGCAGTTATACAGATTTGCACGTTAAAATGCCGTAGTAATTATGGTGGGTACTTCTCTACTTGGCGAAATGATAAGAGTTATGGCGTAGGGGATACCTACCACCTCTACTTGCACTAGTTTCCCCAAGCGTTTAAAATGGCCTCTAAGGAGGTCGCTCCTCCAGCTTACGCTGTCAGTGTCCTGCGGTTCCGCGCAGGCCTGGCTCTTTTTTTTTTTTCATTTTTGGGGGTCGCTGATCCGGTGGGTCTCAATTTGGGAGCCACTAACATAGGCGCTTTACTGAATGCAACGCGAAGCTTTGTATTGCATATACATTATTCTAAGCAACCCGTCCCCCCTCCACCCTCCCTCTATTTGGTTCCCAAGCAAAATATAGGGAAAAAGTTTGCCCGTGGCTCTAAGGACCCCATTTTCTTTACATGAGGACCACGTATCCAATGCCAAGCGAGGTAGCTCACCGACAATCTCTGAGCCCATTTCTCTTCTAGAGGTTTATGCTATGGGATACCGAAAGCAGCGGCTCAAGTAGTGCGAGTGTCTTGAGCCAGAGTGCCAGTGTAAGTGAGTGACACTCTATGAGGCTCCAAAAGTGGCGTGTATTCGGAACCGTGGATCTTCATTCTATAATATACATTGGTTCGCGTTGCGTCGTCTGGGTTGAGTTAGAGCGACAAAAACACGTTTTCGACTTCGCGGTTGCGCACCCCTCAGCTCTGCAGCTGATGTCACCTTCGTTGGCACCATGGCCTTCGATATTGACCTTTCCAGAAATTCTCGAGCGCCTACAACGCCGCGCGCAAGGCAGTCTGGGAAGCTAGGGGGGGGGAGGGGGGGGGAGGAGCGCCTGGCGCCGCGGTCGCCTGAGTTTTACCTGCTGTCCTTGCCAAGAACGTCCAAGTGTAAGGGCATCTGATCGGGATTTTGCAACAACAGAGACCTTTGTAGCCGTTTCAGATTACGCCCCCAGAACAGATGAACCTAGGACAACATGGATCACAACCAGCAAGCAAAATATTTTGTTTCTTAATTGTACGTGCCGGCAACAATGCTCATTAGCAACGCGACGAAGACTGCGCAATTATGTGTACGTAGTGGGCACTCGGTCGCCCTTCGCATCCCCAGTGGTTTTTCACGGCAGAATGTTCCTTCATATCCCTTTACTTTTCATGGTGGTGCTAGGACTGTGCAAATAATTGCTGCAGCGGCAAAATCACTGTCCAAATGTGGTCCCGCAACACGATGGAGCATATTTAATACGTCGCTCGCTCAGTCATCGCTGGTGAAATGGCACTGTGGCAAACGGAAATGCCGACTACCACTTGAAGCTCATGCAGACATTTATTGACGTCCACCTGAGCCCAGAACGTTCCGATGGCTCTTTGGTCACTGGTCAAACGCGTCCCCGCGCTCACTTAGCACAAACTCATCCTCGTCTTCTCTTCACGACGAGAAAGCGAGGGATTCACCAGCACCACATCATAATAGTTGTTGAATGGACAGAGGAATGCTGGTCCCGTAAGGGAAGCATATCTTTAATGCTGCGCAGAATAGGCACGAGTAATCGGCTCCTTAATAAATTTGTTTTACGGTGATGGCAGCTGTGAAACTCGCCCACGTAATCGCGACAAGATATTACAGCCCCTGAGAAGAGGGCGTCGCATGCACATGGCTTCCTTGCAAGCCCTGCCACGGTGGTCTAGTGGCTACGGTACTCGGCTGCTGATCCGAGGGTCGCGGGATCGAATCCCGGCCGCGGCGGCTGCATTTAGATGGAGGCGAAATGTTGAGGCCCTTGTGCTGTGCGATGTCAGTGCACGTTAAAGAACCCCAGGTGGTCGAAATTTCCGGAGACCTCCACTACGGCGTCTCTCATAATCAGAACTGGTTTTGGGACGTAAAACCCCACAAAACAACAACAACAAAGCTTCCTTGCAACAACCGAAACCGTGTAGGTTGTATTTTGTCGTTTTACAACTGTGTGTGGCAATTCGAAGACTTTCCGGAAGTGACTTGGTAAAGCTGTCGCGAATCTAGTCACGAAGTGCCTTACACAGAGAACCGCGACTCAGGGAAACGCGAGTACGGATGAGTTTGAATATTTCAGTCAGGCAAATAAATGTTCAGCGGTAGCGCGTTATGGCAGCCGCCCATTACTGTCTTTCAGATATTGAGCTTCACTCATTTATTATGTTTCATGAGCGATTGTAGTTAATCACTTAATTTAGTCATGAAACGCTTCTTCAGTATGCTGAAAATTCACACCCGTTCCTGTCGCTTCCACAAGAAAAAGAGTCATTCAGAAAATAACTGACTACGCCGCTGCAAGGGTATTCGCGAGAATGTGCGGCGTAATGCTTCTTGTGGTGCTACAAAACGGTATACCACCTTTACGGCAATGGCACTGCGCAGCTAAGTAGCAGGGTTTGCTGGTGTTTTACGTGCCAAAACCATGATATTATTATGAGGAACTCCGTATTTATATCGCACTGACGTCGCGCCGTACACACGCTTCTATTATTTTCGCCTCCGTTAAATATGCGAAGGGAACAGATTATATTCCTGACAAAGGCGGAAACATTCAGACCCACACACCTAGATTTATGTGCAAATTAAAGAACCGGTGGTGGTGCAAATGTATACTTAATCCTCAATAATTGCGCGCCTCGTAATGTAGTTTTGGCTCGTGAAACCACAGAGCTATCCTGTTGTAAAAGGTAACTACAGCGGTTTTTCCACCGTATTCTGACATCGCTGTTCTCCAGTCGTACTGATAGTACTGTAGCGGACAGGGTAGTTCAATTGGCTCAAAGAGTTCCCCAATAATTTTAAATAACCGAATGAACGATGTCTCCATACCCAAACCAAAACGGCTCGGCGCTTCGTGTAGCGCATGCGATGACGTCACAGTCTCCGCGCCGTCGGAAATATGGAGACACTGCCAGAAAAGTGGTTATCACATCCGACGATGTGTTGAGACATGGCAGCTTCTCTGTAGTTGATGATAAAGAAATGAATCTGAACTTAACCGCGCTAAAGTGTCGCCGTTTTGCTTTTGACTGCTGACGTTTTGCTTTTGACTCGGGCAGGTACGATTGTACGCAATGACGTAATTTCCGCTTTCGTAAATAAAGACAAAAGAAGCTTTCTTAATTTAAGGTAACAAAACCTGTACAAAACATTTGACACAATAGCCAAAATGCTTGCATTGAATTCGTAGCCGCAAGACAGCGACTCCGCTTGATCTCACTGAGAAACCATCAGCGCCCTGGAGCGTAACGTTGTGTGCGCACCCCATGACAGCTATGCGAACAAGCCCTCTCTAGCGTACCGAAAAGAAAGCAGCAGTGCTAATAACAACATTAGAAACTCATGAATTCATCGATGAACTGAGCACGTGTTAATAGAAATACTTTAAACTTTCGTCTGATCTCATGAAGGTCACCACTCTCAAGTGTTTGTACGGTGTGTTCTGTATCTCGTCTTTTAAATGGCACTTACCAGTTATCCTCATGCAGTATTAGGAGGCGGTGTGTTCTGGTCAAAGTAGCCTAGGCAAGCTAACCTCCCCTGACGCTTCGTGCATGGCGCTGCTCGGGCAGGAATAGGCCCGCCTAGTTTGTCCCATAGTTTCGATCGCGGTAACTTTCAGTGACGCTAGATTGTATATTAATATGCCGCTTGCCTGCCAGCGTGACCGGGGCATATTCCCCATGATTCTCTCCTCTATTTTTTTTTCTAGGCTTCAAAATTCTCATATGACGTGCTCTACTTTCTCGCTTTTTTTTCTTTTTTAATCCATGCTATGAACCAACTAACCCAGCCACAAATTCTGTCGAGGCAGAGTCAGTCCGCTGTACCATCCTAGATGCACTATAAACGGGCCATCGAAAAAAAAAAAAACCCGATTCAAGTAAATGGTCTTTGTGTCCGCTCGTTGATGCGTATCGAAGTAGCGAATAAACAAAAGAAGAGCATGGCCCACATCGTGAAGAGCCATCCAGTGATTGGAAAGGAGGCCCTTGTGTGGCCTCGCTTCTAGCTTGTCTCGCACCATTTAGCCTTGATTAACAATGGCTAGCTTCTTTTTGGCTTACGGGATGTCTCCATCCTGAATAGTTTCCTTGATGTGTTCCCTTTGTGGAGCTCTTCTCTGTCTTCTTGAAGTGGCACCGAAGAGCCCGTATACGGACGTCTCCTTGACTTCGTGGTTCCGCGACCGACGATCTGTTAGCTCTGATCTGCGGACATACTTTTATTGGAGCCCGAAAGGACAGTAACGCGCGCGTAATTAGAGCTGGGCCATGTCAGAGAGTGTCAATAACCATGAAACGTACCGTTTCTAACGATAGTTAATATCTTTAGAGCCACATAAGAAGCAGTCGGAAGTAAAGATCACGCACCAGCTAGTGAAGCTAGCGTATCCTGCACACTGACGAAACGATTGTTTCATCTCTCGTTCACGTGATTCAGTCACAACACGCAGTAAAGCTTGCTTTTTGTAGAAGTGGGTAGAACTTTTCTTACTTCTATAAATACTTCTAGAAAGTCGCGTGCGAAGCACAACCAGGAATCTTCTCATGCTATGTGCACTCAGTGGACATCTTCCCAGCCATCCTTTATTTGGAGAATCTGATAATTTCGCAGCCTCATTGAAACGCAGGAGTTACTGTTGAGATGCAAGGGCGGTATTATTTAAATCATTGTGTTCGTACTTGAACTACATTGAGGGCTCAATATGTCAACAAGGAATACTAGGCGACTTTCACGTATGATAAACAACTTTGAATATCAGTGAGCGCGCAATCGAGTATAATAACCGCTGCCCCCTAAGCCTTCTCTTCAACCCCATGTAATGACGAAAGAGACAGCCGGCTGACAATGGTGAAAATATCATCATCTAAATGACGTTTCAGCTCCTGAGCCGCACGTGAAACACACTCCGAATTAGTAGTATCTCTGCCTTTGCCGGTGCTGCCATTTTGTTGGCACTGTGTCCTTTGGCGTCTAGATCGCATTCCATAAAACTCCTCATGTGGTTACTCCGCCGCATTATGCGCTTATTAAATATGCTCAATATGTGTTTATAAAACGAGAATGCGCCGCAAGTTTGTGCAATAAATCTATTGAGACTTTCTCCTCCATATATATATATATATATAAATATATATATATATATATATATATATATATATATATATATATATATATATATAGTAGTGTGTGTGGTGTGTGTGTGTGTGTGTGTGTGTGTGTGTGTGTGTGACGTAACAAGCGGGCAATAGCAGGAGAAGCCGATGATGAGGAAGAAGAGGCGTGTGCAATGGAATAAACCATGGCGCATCAACCACGGCACGTCTCCAGTTTCTAGCGTTATATATATATATATATATATATATATATGATATTGCGGCGTAAATTTCATGGTGGCCCACTATTTAGAAGACAAGACATAGAGATGGAACCATTTGCCGCGAAATAATACTTCTCGAAGAACTTGTGTTCCCCTTCAAGGGGCCCCACACACAATCAAAAATGAAAATTCCATCTACACAATAAAACCATGCAGCAATCTCAGTGCACCTTAATTCCTCTCTTCCGTAAAGTTAAATTTGGGAACGTGCGCGTTTGTAAACGGTGACTGTGTTTGTTCAGCGACATAACAAAATAAACAAGCGCAGTTTCGTTGCATAGCAACGAAATGTGTAACGCAAAATGCAACAAAATGTGTAAGATGTAACTAAAGCTCACACAGAATGTGCAACAACGAAGCCGCGGTTTTGTTGTCACATATTTCTAGTGGCAAGCTACCATTCCGATGGAAGCCTGAGTGGCTGCCGATAAGCGAGCAATGTTTTCTCAGTTATTTGCTGTTGCGGTGCTCAAACACATTAAGCCTGCAACTCCGCGATGAAGCCGTGCTATATAGCACTTCGAGGGAGAACGCAACTTTTCAAAGCCAGGCTCGTTTTAATGTCCGATGGCACTCATACCGCCAAGACTCGTAAAGCAGTGATATGTCGCCGCGCATCCCTTCCTTTTTTACGACGACATTAAAATTCATACCAAAGTAACCGTAGTTTCGCGAATGCAAATCTGAATACGTGCACTTTACGGGTGCCCCGGCATCCCAGAGCACGCGGTGGAGCAGACGCCACAAATGCAAGGTTCAGATTTTCTTTCTTTTCCTTTTTTTTTTCTTTTGCTCCTCGGGTGCTCCGTGAAAACCGAAAGGCGCGCTTTTTAAGCCATTTCTGCTGCTCTCGCAGAAATACGCCGAAACGACTTAAAGATTCTTGGCTTCTTGGATTCCATTGGGCTCTTCGAGTTTACTTTTTCTGTCGAACTTTCTTTCTGTTTTTTTTTCTTTTGCTTTCTTTTTTGTACTTCGTACGCATGACCTCATTCGCAAACCGCCTATCTTAACTGCCTTTCCCAGGCCGTTCCATATAAAACGGTCGCACAATTTGTTCACTACTTTCGCTACGTTTTTCTTTCTTGCAGCTGCGCGCGCGCGCGTTGTGCGTGCATGCGTGCGTGCGTTTGTGCGTGTGTGTGTGTGTGTGTGTGTGTGTGTGTGTGTGTGTGTGTGTGTGTGTGTGTGTGTGTGTGTGTGTGTGTGTGTGTGTGTGTTGGAGAGAGATGCGACTCTGCTATCCCCATCAACGACTGTGCCTATATGAAACTAACACAAGCAAACCGTATTTCTTGCCCATTCTAATGTAGCTTTCAACTACTATGTATCACTTTCGTTCATTCATTCAATCTTCATTGTTTACCTTTGGCAAAAGAGCAGGGCACGGGACTAGAGCGGCACCAGCGGCTTGACAAGCGTCACGACTCCCTATTACATGGCAGCTCCAGTGAACAACTATGAAAAATAAATTTATTACGACACTCAAAATGGTACAGTTAATCAAAGGTAAATATTTTACAACAGTTATTAAGAAACAGCAGCTGCACATCATCTAACACACGTAACAATTCATTATTACGAACTTCATGCGCACATGAACTGAATTTGCACATAAATAAGTTTGCACATTGTAAATATACGAAAGGTATGTACTACCACATCGCATATATAAGTGAAGATGGAGTGGAAATTCATTCAGGAATGCTATGCTATTCCAAGATGACCTTGCCCATGTCGTAATACTCAATCTCTTTATTGAATGCCACGGGAGGACCGAAACCAATTTAAAGTAGAGATATCACAATAACGTATACTATATAGAGTACTATATAGAATGTACATACCCTAAGGCCACTGGGAGTTCACCTGGACAGCATCCTACGAATCCCCGAACGCTCCGGATCTCGGCCACCTGGGAGAGCTGCCCTCGCTTTGCCCATCGACTCAGTTGGAATGGAGCCAACCGCCAGCGCATATATCATGTTAATGCCGGCAACGCTGTGCGGTCGCGTTCCACTGACTTTCTCTCTAAGGATCGCCGTTAAGGCCTAAATGCATAAGAAGAAAGCCGAAGGCTGATATACTACCCTTGTGGATTGGGACATGGTATATGCGTGCCTGTGCGGACCAATGTTGTCTCTAGTTCTTTATCTCCGCAAAGAAAGCTCGCGTGAAGTCTTGTCTGCTTGTTTGTTTGTTCTCGGATTGTTTGTTCTGAAATTTATATTCACTGTAACTGTTTACTATGCCTAATTGCGACTCTACCAATGGATCTGCGAAGAGAGTGCTGCTTGTACACAGGCTCTCGCAACAGTGTTGTTTAGCAGGTGCTCTGCGAAGTTACTGCGTTGTTTGTATTCTTCGCTTGTATTGGTACCAAGCATCTTCTGGGGCGCGTTTCACCTTCGCAAGAAAGTTTTTGGACGCCAATCTCCGCAAAGAATTAGCCTAATAACGATGTCGGTAACGACTCCGACAGAGGGCTCTGTCACTGATGGCACGCAAGTGAGTGTGTTCGTGGAAACGTGGTTCCATCGGGATCCAACGGCACATTATGGTGGTTGTTAGTCCATTTAGGAGCTATAAGCGATAGCGCTTCGAAGCGAGCTTGGTCCCGTTCGTCGTGGTTATCTACTGCATTCATATAGTAGTTAATCCGGTTTATCTATGCGTCATTTTTTTCCCTTCTTTCTTTGTTTCCGTTGTTTCATGCATAGACATAGAGACAGAGAGAAAAGTAAGAAAGAAAGGCAGGAAGGTTAACCAGAAATGGACTTCCGGTTTGCTAGCATGCACTAGGGAATAGGAAAAGAGAAATAATGACGGATAGAAACGCCACGGCGAGCTGCCAGAGCTTATCACGGAGGCCACGGTAAGTATAGCGAAAGGAGGTATTGGACACGTATCAAGTGTGGCGCCCAACAAGTATGTTACCAAACGTGTCTAACCGATTCCGAGCACGCTCTATTCATATAGTGCTTTGCCAAGCAAAGCCTGCAAAGCTACTTTAAATGCGACCACCTAAGCATCCGCCTTTTAACGCCCATCCCGATTAGCAATCATGCCAGCTCTTATAATCCTCGTAAGAGAAAAGGTGTACTGTGCACGTAGGAGCCTACGAAATTATCGTATAAGTGCAATGAAGAGAAATTTCTTCATCATGGTTCTGTAAAGGAGTACTGTATTAGCCATCAGGTAATTGACTGTAGGCATCTCTCCTCCGAAGTAAACAGACAAATACCCCGCTGTATACGCGCTTGCTACACGAAAGGTGTTTGACCCTTTCGGCCAATCTGCCTCTCTTTATAGATATTGACGCACTAGTTTGGGAGAACTGGCCACAGGGCGAGCTGGTGATCCATTACCACGAAAACAGCGCTAAAAAAGAAAGAAAAATGAGGTAAAACAAAACCAAAAAAACTGCGAGAAATAAAACTGCGCTCCTATTGTGTGCCTTCCTTGTCCCTGTTCTTCTTTCTCGTTTTCTTTCTTTTCTTTTTTCTCATTTTTCTGTCACGCGGTTTTCGTCACAGTGGTTTTCAATTCGTAGAACTGTACGCACGGAATGTTCCACAACACAGTGCCCCACGGGATCAAACGGACCAAACGTCGGAAGCACGAATGGTGCGGAGTGCCCTTGCTGGGATATATTGGCCATCAGTGTGTACAATTGCGCACTCCCATATAACTCTGTTTCACTAGTTCCGTACAATAACACTAACGCTACGAGGCCAGCGAGCGCGAGCTTCTTGCGAGGTAAGACGAAATGCCATTTTTCGGACACACACTTACGAGCCGCTCCTGCCAATAGGTGCCTCACTCCGTCCACTTCCTCCTCCTCCTCCTCTTCTTCTTTCCAAGGCTGCCACTGAAATGCACCACTGGCAGATTCCACGGTGCGGAAGCATACGTTTAACATGCGTTCATCGTCCTGATTAAAGGTGAAAAAAGGGGGAACACCAACCAAATTATAATCATCAAAAGTAAAATTTACTCCTAAAGACGACAAAAAACCCGACGTTTCGGGTCCCACTCCGGCACCTGGTTCACCACTAGCATGACCCCCCTCGGTTTGAAGAATCGGAAAAAGAGAAAGTGAGAAAGGAAGGAAGAAAGAAGAAGAAAAAGAAAAAAAGAAAGAAACAAGAAAAAGAAGGCCTTATAAGCACTGCTGCTGTCTGGTGCCCTCCAGTCACCCCTGAAGAAGGGTCCGAGTGGGACCCGAAACGTCGGGTTTTTTGTCATCTTTAGGAGTAAATTTTACTTTTGATGATTATAATTTGGTTGGTGTTCCCCCTTTTTTCACCTTTAATTTCGTCCCAACCAGACAGATTTCTGTCCAATGTTCACCTTTAAATCGTCCTGATTGGCCGAAAGGGCCTCTAGCTTCCACAGTGCTACACTGAAATACTGAAACACAGCACAGGTATTTTTTTTTTGTGTGTGAATGTTCCACCACGACGCCGCCCTCAATTACTTACTATGTTTTTGATGATCCACCCATCCTTCTCGCACCACACCCTAGTGGTAGTACAATGTTTCTGCTCGGTGCACGCTATGACTACTGGGTCAGCCCGCTCTGTTAGTCACCGACTTTTCGGGTTTTCTTTTTTTTTTTCTCCTTTTTCAACGCTCATGCGCTGAACGACACAACTCACCATCGGGAAAAGTCAAGTAGGAACAGCGATGCACTGCTTGATGTTATTTTTTTAGCGGAATCAGTGCAAAATTGGGTACGTTTAAGCGATAATGGCTATGTCAGCTTTAACTGGCCCGATTCGATGCCCCCGGGCCAAGCTTGCTCGCTACGCAAACGTGAGAATTATTGCGATAAGGATTGCTGTGCACGTGTACTTGCCTGAGAGTTCCCGCGTGTTTTACATGGAGTACAGTGTTCCTATTTTCTTTAACGCACAGTTACTTACGCAAACATGGTCTTCGAGGAACTGAACGACTATATATGGGCCTCAACATCATAGAGTTGGATCCATAGCCGTAGGGAGGAAACTACTGTGGATGAAACTGCGACAGCGGCTCGACGCGGAGCGGTTGACAACTCCTCCTGAACTCCGAAAGTGACTTTCGAGTACAAATGGAATAATCACCGCCACACAGCATACAGACAACTGCCCTAAAATATGCGGCAGTCTGGTGAGAACGACGAAACGGCTTACTTGATGTTCATTTTTATCTATCTATCTATCTATCTATCTATCTATCTATCTATCTATCTATCTATCTATCTATCTATCTATCTATCTATCTATCTATCTATTTGTTTGGGTGCTAAATAAAGGTGCTGAAGAAAGGTTAACACTTGCAAGCAAACTTAGCTTTCAGTACTCAAGTTCCAACCGCAGAGGAAAAAAATGGAGAGTTGCACCCCGAGAGACTGCACAGTCCACGCTCCTCTCGTTGCTTGTCTGTGCTCTTAATCCCTGTTCTGTTCGCGCAGTACTGATGTTGTAATCGTCTGAAGAAACATTACCCCCCAAAACGTTGTCATTACGTTGCGTCATCCGCATCGCGTGACGTCATCCCGAGGTATGGCCTCAGAGTTTCCGTCTTGTTTCTCACTTGTATCATCAGTCTTCCGCCTCGCGGCTCGTTTGCCGTCGGACAGGTACCCCCGGGGCGCTGATATAATGATCCGCAGCTCCACCGAAAACCGCAGCCTTCATCCGTTCCCGGTCGTCTTCCTTTCGCGTACGGGCTTTGAGGCGGCGTTGAGAAATAGCTACGAACACAGCGTCTGCCTAGAGGTGTATGTCTCCATCTACCTCGCTCATAATTGCCTACGCAGAACAAACACGTGTACAAGAATGAAAACACCACGAGCGCGAATTACTCGGGCTCTCGGTGTCTCCTTTTCTGGCTCGTGCTTGTGTTCCGTAACCAATTATGAATCCCTATACGAACTACCCAAAGTGTAAGTGCTCCTCTGCCGTCCTTTCTCGCTCTCTGCACAATTTCTAGGGACACCGGAGCGCTTTCCAAAAATAGATGCCTGTCCTTTCTGCACCGGGATCATTTTCGCTAACGGAGAGTACAGCAGAGTTGGGCACTGCGAGCTTTAGTACAGGGCCAAAATAAATAAAAAACATACTGTTGTATTCTATGGTCCTATGTTAGAACTTTTGCGCAATCCTGTGTGGATGTTGCATGTAATATCCAAAGATTTATGCCAACCTTTATTTCACATTCGCTGGTTCGAGAGAGAACCTTCTTTTCTATCTGAACCTTTATGTTTTAAAGCAGTTCTGACCGAAGCGTTCTTCCCTTGAGCACTTTCTATCCTTTAGGACATTATAGTAAGTTTGCGGAATGATTACAAACCTTTAAGGACTAGAAATCAGGCACGGACACGACCGTTGTGGCCGCCACTTTATCGTACTTGCCGGCTTTACCAACCCTTGTGTTTTCTGCTTAGAAGAGCCCAAGATTCAAGCTATATGTCACTAATAAATGCATAAATCGATGAACAAATCACAAGGTACGATTTAAAACAGGGAATGTCGCGGGAGCCAACGTTTCGACAAGCGGACTTGTCTCCGTCAGGGCGGCACAGACAAGTCCGCTTGTCGAAACGTTGGCTCCCGCGACATTCCCTGTTTTAAATCGTACCTTGTGATTTGTTCATCG
The DNA here is from genome assembly GCA_013339685.2 of Hyalomma asiaticum. Lineage (NCBI taxonomy): Eukaryota > Metazoa > Arthropoda > Arachnida > Ixodida > Ixodidae > Hyalomma > Hyalomma asiaticum. Next base: position 98,426,537 of record CM023485.1, on the reverse strand, counting down.
ATTCAAGCATCCATCTTCCCCTGAGCTTCTCTTCTAATAGTGAGCTTCTCTTCTAATAGTAAGCATAGTGAGAAAGAGCGCCTAAATAATGCAAGGTGAGAATGACAACGCAGCGCTAGCGCTGGCTGACAATTACGTTTATCCTAGATGTGCCAAAAAAAATTCAATTGCTGTTCCACTCAACGCGAAAGCTGCAGGAAGGGCGGAGCATTGATTTGTCGGCGTTTCCTTTGTGGCTTATGATGTGGTTGCCTGCCCTTTTCTTATCGATGTTGAATAACGGCAATGATACTGCGTTATCGCTATCACCTGCTGAGTGCAAATGTAGTAGATCAACGGCAAGCGCGAGTCCTCCATTGCCCTCTGCGCGTACCCCTGTCGCTTCTTTATTTCTTTTTCTTTCTCTCATTTTCTTCCTTCTTTTCTTTTCTTTCTATATTGTCCTTGGCATAATCCATATCATATAGCATTGTGGATGCTGGGTCATTCTGCGCCAACCCGAGACTTATCTTGATGTGCCAAGAAACTCTATGGTCCGTGCTAACTGCTCTCACGAAAGAAGCAGGGAATCGTCTGTTCGGCTGCCGAGGCCGCTGGTGAAAGAACAAGAAAGCTTTTCGAGCAGCGGATGATTTTCGGTGAATAATTATTCTTTTTTTTTTTCGTCTGAATGTCGATGTGTCATTGGGAATCCAGCACAAAGCGCTCACCAGGGGTATTCAGTTCACATGACTACTGCGTCGATGTGTCAACACAGCAGCAGAAGGCCATTAATGCAGAGCGTGTCGTCTGCAAGCGAAAAAGCGTATGGTGCAAGTCGACGATCCGAGTGCAGGCGAATTGCAATGTAAGGCGTCTCTATCTCTCGCTGCTTTCTTCTGCCCCTCTTTAGCCGCGTGATGAGAGAGCCATTAACAACTGTTACGGTGCTCCAACGTTTGTGGCCGCCACTTTCATGCAATAAACATCGCCTCCGAGATCCGGTGAGTGTAGCGTTTCCAGTTACGGCTCCCAGATTATTGACTTATTTCATTTCCTTCCTTCCTTCCTTCCTTCCTTCCGTTCTTTTTTTTTTCGTCATTTTATTCATTTCTGTATTGTCCTTCGCATATGCGCTATCTATAGGAGTGTGGGTTATGGGTAAAGGGCAAGAGCTTCTCCCTTTCTGCGTGCAAGCCCGACCCCTAAAGTGCTCCACACTTTCGGAGGTTCACATACAGCGCTAATAGCACTTGAGATGGTACCTCCTCTCAAACAAGTCGACTTGTTTTCAAAGGCTCGCGAATACAGTGGTGAGTATCCATTTACATCGGAGCTCGCGCCAGCCGAGGAAACGCAAACAACAATTGGCTTGTATGACCATCCGTAATTCCCTTTAACGCATCTGTTCTGTAGAAAATTAAAAAAAATCGCAGATTCCATATGGTTGATCTCAGTACAGCAAATACTGACTCTGAAACGCACAATTCTTCAGTCAAACTTGCGACAAACGTTAAGATATTGACTTACGTGGACAATAAACGATTTTTGCAGGCCTTGCGCATTTTGCATTTTCCTTTTGCCTATAAATTGCTCCAAATGTGCTTTACGAAGCCTTGGCTCCCGGTGTGTTACTGTTAAGTAGGCTCACCTAAATGTTAGGAAATAATCATTATGACGATGACTACGAAGGTCATAGCCGTGTCTCTCAACTATACGGCGGAAATCCCTCGTTCCTTTTATTGTTTTCAAAGTAATGCAGACGTATTTTCCAACACAACGAGAGCTACGACAGCAGACCTCAGCAAAAAGTGAATGTGCATACACGTACAAGGAGAGCGTAGTAGGCACAGGTTTTTCAAAGAAGCATATTTATTCAAAGGAAGTGTTTTGCCCAGTCATTAACCATTTTGAAGCGGAGTAGTAGGCACTCAAGACATTAGGAAATGTACATATTTATTTCGTGTAATCAACGCACTTATATCTTAGAGCTACGTGTGGGTATGTGCAGTTGCAGGTTTGTTGTAGGTGTTTTCAAAATGCAGTTGGCGTTCTTTTTTTCCTGTCGCTTCCAGATAGAGCGGGCAACCTTTATTGCCTAAGATAGGGACCACGAACACCACGAATATGAGATTGCATTGTAATCGCAATTTAGTGAAACGTCAGCATGGCGTCATTTGTACTTCTTGTATGACCCTGCCGCAGCGAGGTGTTGTAGGTGGGATTGCATGAGTTGCGATGCGTGCGTGTGTGTGTGTGTGTGTGTGTGTGTGTGTGTGTGCGTGCTTTTCTTTTTTTGGACAGGACAAAAGGACCGAATGACATACTACACACTGTAGCGTCATCTCCATGAACGCTCATCATCATCATCGTTTTTTCATCACCGCGCTATCCGCGCCGCGCCTCACCCGGAACTCATGCCGCGTGGCTGGAGGTCGCGAGCCACGACGAGGAATAGAACGCGCACACGCTCATGGCTGGACGATAAGCTGCGGCCCACCGCTCCGCTCTGCACTTGTTCGCCTCTTGGCAAATAAAAGGTAGCGACGACTGCACTGCCTACGTTGGTCGCCATCACGGCTGCTCGCTTCCTCATTCGCTACAGTGGTGACCCGGACAAGACTTGCTACAACATAAAACGAAATTCAGGCAGACTCGTCTCCACCAGGCACCTGTGTAAAATGAGCAATTCATAATGTGATAGGCTCATATAACATGCACCACATGTCTTTGTTATGACCGGTACAAGCGCTGCACAACGCTTTAAACGCGCAAGCCAAGCAAAAGTCACTTTTGTGGAAGATATGAGACCTGACAACAAGAGTCCTTGAGGTACTGCATCTCCATAAGCGGCGCGCAACGATTCTAGCCGCCGTCACTCTCCGCCACCGTACCAGTAACGGTGATGTGACTGTGCTACAAGATGGCCTTGATGTGTTTTGTCTCTTTGCTGCTGCACGTCGTCCGCTGGCAGCGTATATGTCGCGGTCAAAGCGCTTTCAGGTGATCGCAAGGTCTGCTCTTCGAGGTAATGTACTGAGCTCTTCTGTTTTTGTTTTGTTTTTCAGCCTTTGTATTGTTCTGACAGATACTTTTGTTCTTGACTGTTCTGCCGATGGATGTTTCGTAATCCTGCTTTCGATTCGTAAAGCAATTGTCCCGGTGTTAGCTAGCGAAACAGAAATTCTGAAATCGACGAAAACATCCACTCGTTAGATGCCGGTTCGATTAAAGTATTAAGCGTGGCCTCAATATACGTTGGCTTCGAGGATGTATTTCTTTTGAATGTCGTAAACCACTCGCATTACTCATCTTTACTTGATTGAGGTTGTGCTAATACGCAAGTGCGCCCTTGTGTGGTGAAATGGCCGTAGCCTCAATTACTAAGGTAACGCAATAATAAATTGAGTTCAGTCGAAGAGGCCGGAAGCACATCTCCTCCGACTACTACATCCACCTTTTAGAGAAAATATCATTTATGAAGACGAGCGAAGCATAATCCCAATAACAAGTAGGTAACGTGAACATCAACACAGGCTAACGCACCAGGTGTGGTGTTGGCTCCTTCCAGCGTCTGCAACACTTATAAGCATAACAAAGCGTCTTGCCCCTTACATGATTGGAGGACAGCGGTCAATTCCTGGATTTCGCCTTGTCCTAATACAATTTTCTCAGGTGGATCCCAACAATGCTCAATTCGAGCCACGCACTGGTATATCGGCCTATACCTCATGCATGCCTATACCATAAGTAATGCAGTCTGACCGGCTGTAGGACTGGCTCAAGAGAGAGACGGAGTGAGGATGTGACCTACGTCTATGCAAAACAACAGCACGCGAGTGAAGGCAGCGTCGTGCGCCAGGATGGTCTGTAGTTCATAAGGCTCATGCAGAGAACGTGGCATCGATCCTTACCGCGGCGGCCCCATTTATTGCGAAAGCCGCGCGTTGACTATGGAAACGCTCTTTCTTATATGAACGCTCTACCAGCTCGCAAAGAAGGAGAACGCGCCGCCCACCCCGCGAGAGACACGATGGCGCAGGCAGCGTCTCCTAGCGAGTTTCTTGATTGAGAAATACCGACTGCTCGCGTTGGAGAACCGTTCATCGCCACCATATATATTATATATATATATATATATATATAATATATATATATATATATTATATATATATAGTAGGCGCTGGATCTTGTCTTGCATGAAGTGCCGTGGGAGCTTTCACTGTGCATAGTCACCATAAGGATTCGTAGCGTGCGCGTTAACTAAAATAATCCGGAACTCGGCACGATCTACGATGAACCTCCCTAGCTTCGCCCACTCATCATCATTCACTCCGTGGATATGCTGTAATTTTTTTATTGTTTTCAAAGTAATGCAGACGTATTTTCCAACACAACAAGAGCTACGACAGCAGACCTCAGCAAAATATGAATGTGCATATACGTACAAGGAGAACATAGTCGGCACAGGTCTTTCAAAGAAGCATATTTATTCAAAGAAAGTGTTTTGCCCAGTCATTAACCATTTTGAAACGGTGTAGTAGGTACTCAAGACATTACGAAATGTACATATTTATTTCGTGTAATCAACGCACTCATATCTTAGAGCTACGTGTAGGTATGTGCAGTTGCAGGTTTGTTTTAGATGTTTTCAAAATGCAGTTGGCGTTCTTTTTTTCTTGCCTCTTCCAGAAAGAGCGGGCAACCTTTATTGCCTAAGATAGGGACCACGAACACCACGAATATGAGATTGCATACTAATCGCAATTTCGTGAAACGTCAACATGGCGTCATTTGTACTTCTTTTATGACCCTGCCGCAGCGAGGTGTTGTAGGTGGGATTGCATGAGTTGCGATGGGTGCGTGCGTGCGTGCGCGCGCGCGTGTGTGTGTGTGTGTGTGTGTGTGTGTGTGTGTGTGTGTGTGTGTGTGTGTGTGTGTGTGTGTGTGTGTGTGTGTGTGTGTGCCTGCCTTTCTTTTTTTGGACAGGATAAAAGAACCGAATGGCATACTACACATTGTAGCGTCATCTCCATGAACGCTCATCATCATCATCGTTTTTTCATCACCGCGCTATCCGCGCCGCGCCTCTCGCGGAACTCATGACGCGTGGCTCGAGGTCGGGAGCCACGACGACGAATAGAACGCGCACACGCTCATGGCTGGACGATAAGCTGCAGAGCGCTGCTCCGCTCTGCACTTGTTCGCCTCTTGGCAAATAAAAGGTAGCGACGACGGCACTGCCTACGTTGGTCGCCATCACGGCTGCTCGCTTCCTCATTCAATACAGTGGTGAACCGGACAAGCCTTCTTACAACATAAAGTGAAATTCAGGCAGACTCGTCTCCACCAGGCACATGTGTAAAATGAGCATTTCATAATGTGATAGGCTCATATAACATGCACCAAATGTATTTGTTATGACCGGTACAAGCGCTACACAACGCTTTAAACGCGCAAGACAAGCAAAAGTCACTTTTGTGGAAGATATAAGACCTGACAACAAGAGTCCTTGAGGTACTGCATCTCCATAAGCGGCGCGCAACGATTCTAGCCGCCGTCACTCTCCGCCACCGTACCAGTAACGGTGATGTGACTGTGCTACAAGATGACCTTGATGTGTTTTCTCTCTTTGCTGCTGAACGTCGTCCGCTGGCAGCTTATATGTCGCGGTCAAAGCGCTTTCAGGTGATCGCAAGGTCTGCTCTTCGAGGTCATGTACTGAGGTCTTATGTTTTTGTTTTGTGTCTCAGCCTCTGTATTGTTCTGACAGGTACTATTGTTCTTGGCTGTTCTTCCGATGGATGTTTCGTAATCGTACTTTCGATCCGCAAATCAATTTTCCAAGCGTTAGCTAGAGGACCAGAAAGGCTGGCACTGACAAAAAGATCCACTCGTTAGATGCCGGTTCGATTGAAGTATTAAGCGTGGTCTTATTATACGTGGGCTTCAAGTACGTATTTCTTTTGTTTGTTGTAGACCACTCACATTACTCGTCTTTACTTGAGGCTCTTGTAGACCATACTTGCGCCCTTGTGTGGTGAGATGGACGTAGCCTCAATTACTAAGGTAACGCAATATTAAATTGAGTTCAGTCGAAGAGGCTAGAAGCGCAACTCCTCCGGCTACTACATCCACGTTTTACAGAAAATATCACCGTGTTTATGAAGACGAACGAAACATAATCCAAATAACAAGTAGGTAACACAAACTTGAACACACGTTAAGACACCGGGTGTGGTGTTGGCTCCCGCCAGCGTCTGTAACGCTTATAAGCATAACAAAGCGTCTTGACCCTTACATGATTGGAGGACGGCGGTCAAATCCTCGATTTCGCCTTGTCCTAATACAATATTGGTGGCTCGTAACAATGCTCAATTTGAGCCGCGCACTGGTACATCGGCCTATACCTCATGAATACCTGCACCATAAGTAATGCAGTCTGACCGGCTCTAGTCCTGGCTCAAGAGGGAGACGGAGGGAGGATGTGACCTACGTCTATGCAAAACAACAGCACGCGAGTGAAGGCAGCGTCGTGCGCCAGGATGGTCTATAGTGCATAAAGCTCATCCAGAGAACGTGGCATCGATCCTTACCGCGGCGGTCTCATTTATTATGGAGGCAGAAATGCTAGAGGCCCGTGTTCTGTATGATGTCGGTGCACGTCGAAAGACCCCAGGTGGTCAGAAATTTGCGGAGCCCTCCACTACGGCTTTCCTCTCCTTTCTGTTATTTTGCTCCCTTTCTCGCACCCGCACGGACACTGAGCCGCGCTCCCGCATGGGTTGCAGACAATAGCGTTCCTTCCTTAAACGCACCACTATTATTACTAAGACAGCGCGGATGGTCTCTTAACTCTGCGCTAATAGATTCCTCATCCAGGAACCCTGCATGTAAATTAGCTGCATGTAAATTAGCGGGCCTTCTCGCTCAGTATATAGATTAGTTTGAGCTGACCAGTCGGGAAAGTTTGGCACTTAGACCTTTTTCTCACTTGGCGCCATGGCAGGTGAGCGTTGCCGGTAACAACAGTAAAATGTTTGCCGCTCACCACTTAAAGGGTCCCTGAAACGTTTTTTTGACATTGCGTCACTGATTAGGCAACACAATCGCAAAATCATTCACACCATAAATAAAGCGAAGCACAATGCGCTAAGGCAGCTATGGGCTTATTTCTGTCGCCTTCCTCCTTACCACTGCTGTTCCTCCTCAACTCGATCTGCTGCGGAGTGCGCGCTAGCGACGACAGCGCCTCCCGTGTCAGCCGCTCTGCCGAGCCCACCTAGGAGGATATACAAAAAACTGCTGGAGTGGAAGGAGCGCTCTCTAAGTGAAGCCAGCGCCGCCATCTTGCGGTGGGCAGAAAGCTCGGCTCGGCTGGCTCGGCGGCTGCCAGTTCGCCTTCAGCGACGGTGCATTGCGGTTCGCGCGCCAATTTTCCGTTGACAAGGGTGTCTCTGCATTGCATTCGTATGCGTGCGGCTCGATTGAAGCGAGAATGGTGCAATCCTGCGTAGCGTATGGGTGCACAAATCGCGCGAATCCTGCTTCCAAGATCACATTTCACAGGTGCGTACTGAAAGCACGGAGTGCCTACGTGCTCTGGTAATACGGCTCACTCGTGTTTTTCATCGGTAGGCTCAAGGAATTAATTTTTGGAAATTATTGGCAGGTTTCCAAAAGATCCTGAGACAAGGAACCTATGGGAGCGAGCTGTGCGTCGTGAACGCTGGAAACCGGCAGATAAAGATCGCCTTTGCTCTGCGCACTTTGATCCGGCGTGCTTTGACCGGACCGGACAAACAACAAGATTGAAAGCGGGTAGTGTGCCGACGGTGTTCCCTGCTTTTCCTGCCCACCTCCAGGCACCGGTAAGCATCGGAACTGTTCCTGAAGATACTTTCGTATGTTCAGGATCGGTTTATGTATTCATGTTATGTGCAATATTTGAAGTATGTATGCAATTCTAGAAGTAGGTAATTGCCACTATGTGCTTATTTCAGCTGAAAAGAAAGCGACCAGCACCAAAGCCCCGAGGATGCAGTCCTGCTCAGGAACAAGAGGTCTTAAATACTGAAGACCATGTCACTATATCACCATCAAAGCAGTGGTACAAGACGAAGTTGCAGGAAACAGAAGAAGAAAGATTGCACCTGAAGAAAAAAATTAAAACGTTGCAGCAGAGCAAGCGAAGGCTGACACAAAAGAAAATCACCGCTGAAGAAATTATTAGAGGTATCCAAGAGCAGAAGCTTTTGTCAGAAGAGGGCTCCAAGATGTTCGATGCAACATTTTCTCCTGACATACAACAACTGCTTCACCGGGCACGGACAGACACGGGAGGTAAATACCCTCCGGAGCTGCGAACGTTTGCACTGACTTTACATTTCTATTCACCAGCAGCCTATGAATTTGTGCGATCAAAGTTTAATGACGCCCTCCCTTCACAGCGCACAATCAGAGAATGGTATAGGTCTGTTGACGGCCAACCAGGCTTTACAAGTGAATCATTTTCTTTCTTGGAGAAGTTGATTAAAAGCCGCTCTGAAAGTCTCTACTGCGCTCTGATTGTCGATGATATGTCTATTAGGAAACACGTTGAACTTGTCGGAGACAGAGTTGTTGGCTACGTTGATTTTGGAGCTTCTCTTGATGATGACAGCCTTCCTGAAGCCACCAATGTTTGTGTGTATATTGTTGTTGGCATCAACATTAGGCTGAAAATTCCAGTCGGCTACTTTCTTATCCAGTCACTCACTGGTTCTGAAAGGGCTCAACTAACAAAACAGTGTATTGATCGACTGGAATCTGTAAATGTTCAAGTTGTCAGCCTAACGTTTGATGGTGCGTCATCAAATTTCACTATGGCGAAATGCCTTGGTGCAGAACTAAAGCCTGATCACGTTGAGTTCTCCACATCATTTAAGAACCCATCTGACGAGTCAAGGGATGTGCATATCCTGCTTGACCCATGCCACATGATTAAGTTGATTAGAAATTCACTGGCAACAATGTCATACATCACTGATGTTGATGGACACCACATAAAATGGGCTTACATAAAGGCACTGGAGGCTCTACAGCGCGAGGAAGGGCTCCGCCTTGGCAATAAACTAACTAAGCTGCATGTGCAGTGGGAAAAACAGAAGATGAAGGTACGCCTCGCAGTTCAGGCTCTCAGCGCTTCAGTCGCAGATGCTCTTGACTTTTGCGAGCAAACACTGAAGCTGCCACAATTTAGAGGTGCTGGTGCCACGGCGAAATTTGTGAGGGTGTTTGACCATCTTTTCGATTTACTCAACTCCAGAAATCCGTTAGGTAAATCGTACAAAGCACCTCTTCGAAAGCAAAATGAGGCTTGTTGGAAGCCATTTTTTGCCGATGCTCGAGCGTACATCAGTGGTTTGAAAGATCCATTTGGTCGACCACTTTTGCAAGGAACGAAGAGGACAGGATTTGTGGGTTTTCTTGTGTGTATACAAAGCACAGAAAGTATCTTCAAGGAACTCGTTCATGAAGGTCAGCTCAAGTATCTGCTCACGCACAAGATGAGCCAAGATCACGCAGAGACTTTCTTCGGCTGTGTGCGAGGACGTGGGGGTTTCAACAACAACCCTACAGCTGCGCAATTCATGGCGGCTTACAAGCGTTTATTGGTCCATACAGAAGTGAGATCGTCCACCTCAGGAAACTGCTCGCAAGATATTGTTTCTATTCTGGGTGCATCTGCCTCTGCCTCTACATTTTGTGCAACCACTGAGATCACATCGCGAAGGTCTGCCATCCTACAACCAGAGGACCACGATTACACAGACCGAATTGACTACCCAGAGAGCCTCTCCACATTCGCTCGCTCTGTCGTGCCTTACATTGCCGGCTTTGTCGCTCGTAAAATTGCTGCTACAAACACCTGTGAGGCGTGCTTAGAAGCTCTTCAAGGAGTGGATACATCTCTATTGGTGAGACAAAAAAATCGAGGTGGACTCTTTTATCCTTCCGAAGACGTTGTGTCACTGTGCGAAACAGCGGAAAAGGGGCTGCGCCGGCTGCAGGCTTCCACTCAGTGTCTTAAGAAAATATGTGCTAATACCAAACAACTAGTTCTGGAGATATTGAGTCAATCACTGGAAAAGAAGTGGTTTTCACAACTGGAACAACACCTTTTCGACGTCGACGTTTTGGACAATCACATTTACAACTTGAGTAAGCAAGTATTGGAGCTGTACATCAAGATCAGGCTGCACCACATGACAAAGGAACGAAACAGGGAACTCGTGAAAGATAAAGTCAGGTCTTTGTTTTCAAGGCTCGTCATTTTTAAGAATCAGTGAAACAACTCGGCTGTAAGGTTCATGTTGGCTATGCGCTGAGGAAGCTGTACAAATAAAATTTTAACTATGAAAAACGAACCGTTCTGTAGTCTTTTTAATCGCTGCCACTGTATCGGCGACTATGTGAGCACGTTTTTACTACTCTAACGGCAATCATTTGCGGAAAAATAAACGGGCGCGGAAGCGCGCTACATGCTACGCGGCCGCCTTCCTGCCCACCACAAGATGGCCGCCGCCGGCTTCACTGTGCTCTATGGGTAGGTATAGGCGGCTGCCACTCCAGCAATTTTTTTTATATCCTCCTAGGAGCCCACTGACCTCCAGTGGCCGAGCCTCCCGTAGTGACATAGCGCCCGGATATCCTCACTGAGGTCGCCCGCCTCGGCAGTGCTAGCCTCTGTAATAGAGCGCCGGCGACTCGTGTGACGCCGCCAGATGCCGCGATGATACCGTTGGCTGAAACGAAGGAGTACGTTGTAGAAGCACGTTGTTCGCAGCTAGGTTTTGAAAATTACATGCACGTCACTTGGGTCGGGGCCAATCAGCGACCTCTCATTCGATCGCTCGATGACGGGGGCGTTTGAAAACGCTTTTTGGCGAGCCGCTGCGACCTTTTGCGATACGCGTGTTCAAAACCTTATTGTAAATTACACACTTTACGCACAGCGCTAAAATCTGTCCTGTAATGGTCCTAGCGACCCGCTCTACCGGATCATCATGTTTGCACAAAATCGTCAAAACCGTTTCAGGGTCCCTTTAATGACCCAAGCTACCGCAAGCCACTCCGGTACTGGAGCGAGGTGTCGACTCTGCGGTTCACTGAGGCGGCCACTGACGTAGGCAACGTGCTTCTCGTTCTTTTCGGACTTCGTCTGAAGATAAACTTGAACGGCACTTGATTCCTCCCGTTTCCAAAGTGTCACGGGTGTGGCGTGCTTCCGTACGCAGTACCATGTCGGAACGGTCTGCGTGTCCCTCGAAGTGCGGCTCTTAATGTGAGGATAGCGTGGGAAATATAACGTGGCACAGGCTCAAGTCTAGATTTGCAGTTGCTCGTAATTACCTCCGCTAATTGTGCGAGAGTGAGATTAAACGGTGTTTACACGAACCCGGAGCAGATGTATTACGTGGAAGTCAGTCGCTCGGCCCGGTTCTATAAGGCTTGTCTAAACACCCTTAACTAGCGGCAGCGACGCGATAACAAGCAAGAGACTGACGGCTATCTCGGCCATTCTGTCCGCTATTTCTCATCGTCGTCTGCCAACGACGGCCACCATGTATAAGCTCCGCAAACTGGCGTTTCCACATCGAAATCCAGCGTTATGTACCTCGTAAGCACAGCCACCTTATACTCACACGAGCAGCGGGCATAAATGACGGCGCTTGCTCAATGTTCATATCATCGCCATCAGAGTCGCAGGCTTATTCCGTAACGAGAAAAAAAATGTAAGCCGTAAGGCCTGAGGCACCTATTCGTGCCTCCTGCCGTAGTACGCACCTCCCAGGTGTTGTGTAGTTTCGCACGCGCTCGGAGGTCGTGGCCTCGGGCTAAGCGAGGGCTTGCTCCCCGCTCACGTGCCGACAACAGATGCCTTTCGGTTCTCCCTACTTAGCGTCTGGAGGCCACCGTAACCCTAATCTTTCGGCAATGGTGCGCTCCGCGCCGCATTCTCTGTTCGCGTTGTTGTGCGTGCGTGTGTTGGTGCCGGACGCTACGGCGGATGCGTCGTTTGCATATTTATGAACGTTGTACCGCGCGCTTCTTTGAGCCGCACGCGCATTCGGTGCGCCCGTTTGTCGGGCGCAGCATTTGTGCAACGGAACGGCGAGAAATAATAACAACATCCAGTGCAGCAACCCATCATATAGGTAATACTTCAATTTCAAGGATAAATGGAACTGCGTTTTGTCAAAGATCAAAGATTCATTTCTTCGTGGAAGGTTCCGTATCCCGGATTTCTCATAACCAAAGAAAGTTGTGTTCAGTGTTCTCGTTGTATTATTCCAATTCTAAAAAAAAAAAAATGAGAGGCTAGGAGGGACGAAAGGAGGAAAGACAGGGAGGCTAGTCTGCTAGTTACGGTCATCCAGAAACGTACGCTGCCATTGGTTTGCCGCAGAAGAATTTCTCCAAGGAAACACGGACTTCGCTAAAAGCTCCTTCAACCCTGCAGCGTTTACTAAAAAGCAAGGTCACTCGAGATCTTTACTTCGTCGAAAACGCATTCCATGCAGCTGCTTTCTTTTTGAAAAAAAGAAGAAAAATGTTATTTTACTTTCCCGGAACGGGCGTGAGAAGAACCTAAGCACAACATTGGCCTCGAGAACATACTGTCGCGCCACCTGCGCTCTGACGTCACTCATAGGATGCCGGGTTTTGTCGTCTGCTGCAACTCCACATTTCCTGCGTGTATGCCACCGCGGGTCTTTTTGTTGTGGGCACAGAGAGCGCTTCCCCCCTGCCTGATGACCGTCCTCCAAAAAAGCATTTTAGTGAACCGATAATCGGGGCAAGTAAATGACGGTTCGTGCCCCTGGTGACGATACCAGGTAAGGAGTTGCTACTATCATGAGCCACAGCCAACGCCATATGAGACTATGTAATTGCTAAACACGCTGATGATCCATTATGGAATATTTCTGATGTCACATTTCACATGTCCTGTGTTGAACGAATGCAAGTGATCGTGAAACAGCGAATGAGCTCGTCGTATAGCCAAATAAGCTAGCATATTTGGGTAAGACTGATTAGGACTAGCCTCATTAAAGTGATACTAACGAAGCCAAGCCTACTAAAGCTAATGCTACACAAACTAGCCAATTAAGATAAATCTAATTATACCGGTCTTATTAAAATAAGCAAAGCCTAATTAACCTAATATTATTTATGTCATATCTATATAAGGTAATCCTAATTAACCCTAGCCTAATAAACTTGATGCCAATTAAACCAGTAATTATTAAACAAAGCCAGATTAATTTATTACTAATTACACATGCCTATATCAAATAAAACTAAGCCGAACCTGGTTAGGCTAACTGATTAAGTCATGCCTAATTAGACCAAGACTGAGGCTAATACTAATTAAGAAACGTATTAGCAAGTTGACCGGCGTACTTAGGCCAATGCTAATTAACGCAAGATTAATTAAGTTAGGACTGATTGAGGCCAGCCTGACTGCGCTACGGCTAAATTGGTTGCGAAGTGAGACCTAGCAAGGCCATGTAAGAACCATGTCTAACTTCAAATCGACGAGCTGCAGTGCATTAAGCCATGTGCGTCTCAACGCAAACCTGGCCAATTATATATTTTCTTCTTTTGTTCGCTTACAGTTAGCCTGCCATTCTCCAGCATCAAGAACTTTATCGACAAACAGTCCGAGAATTCGCTGCTGCTTTCTGAAGGAAGTTTTGTTTACGTGCCCAAGCACGTCAATTAGTTTGGTGTAAAACAAAGCGACAATTAACATGAGGAGGCTAATTTGGCAGCACTTCTAAAAGCTTCAGCTATCACCAGCAAGGATTTGCACGAGCTCGTTCTGTACATGCCGATTAGGGCACGCCAGATTCGCACAAGCAGAAATATTACATAGTTTTAATGGAAAAAATGGCGGAGCCAGAATTAAACAATGCGAACGGCGTGTTAATTTGTTGGAAAGCGAATGTATATGAAAAGACTACGTTCTTTATATGACCACATAACTTTTAAGACGTAGGGATAAGAAAATAACGAATGAAAACAGGTACGTCATGAAATTTTGCGCTTTACACGATATCTTTTTATGCGACCACATGGCGAAAGATGGTCGAATACTGCTCCGCATACCGATAATGAACTTGACATTCCCAGAAGCGAATGTTCCATGCTGATCATTAAGACGACAAAAGATTTAGAATGCGCGATTTGACCCGCACGTCACGTTTTTACAAGCGAGCTACGCAGTGCAACGAGCAAGGTAGGAAGGGGCATCCTACCTATGACGTCAAAACGATCGCAGCGCCGGCCACAGCAGTGGTGGTCCTCGCGGCCAATATAATTTTGGTCTGTCTGCAGACTTCTCATGTTTTCCCGACTATACGGATTAACAGAGAATGTGGAGTGCAACCACGCTGGTGAGAATGTGGTGCAAACACGCCCTATGATGTAGAGCGTAGAGGGAAAACGCAAGGAGACGGCCTCACGCTGTCATACCTAGCGTCGTCAAAACAACCTCTTCTGATGTATTGCGCGTGCGTGAGTGTAGGTTTGGGCTTACGCAGTTGCCGTACCGCTCGACGTTGTTCGGATGTGACAAATTTTCTCATCTATCTATCTATCTATCTATCTATCTATCTATCTATCTATCTATCTATCTATCTATCTATGCAAGGGATAATTAGCATCCAGGACAAATTTTTCGGCAACTAGGAAGCTTTCATTTCTGTGAAATTCGTATGGATCCGTATGGATTCCTTGTGGCCTTGCGCTACAAAACGGGTGGATGCTAATTTTCCCTTTCATAAAGCAGAACTCATTTGCCATATCTATCTATCTATCTATCTATCTATATATCTATCTATCTATATATCTATCTATCTATCTATCTATCTATTTTACTCTCGTACCTACAGCGCCATTCAGGCATTACAGGGTGGGGGTTACACAGAGCAGTTTGAACAACTTATGGTAGTCTGCAATAAACAATGCATTGCAACAAGAGTAATGAAAAATACGCCATGCATAGAACTCGCAAGCAGTGTTTCCTGTCAATTAGTTTGGCCAGTAGCCAGCGTATCTAATGCGGTCCTGCAGGAAGGTTTGCGCGACAGTTCAACTGGTTCCAACTTTTGACTGGACGCCGGATGTTCTCGCGTTGGTGCGAAAAGAGGAAATTGAATTCACTAAGGTGCGCTTTGAAATGTAGTCAGTCATGATCTAATTTCAGGTTGTATATGAGTCAACCCGAGGCTTCACGTCGTGTTTTGGCAACAGGTTTGGGTGCTTATGTCGAAACACTTGCTAAGTGATGCGTATGGCGCATTTTATTATTTATGATTGTTTGTTTTCCCCGTGGTGGATTTGTAACCTGCAGTGACGTCCCAGTGCAATAGTACAGCCAATAGTTTTGTCTTGTCTGTACCTGCCATACCCGTTTCGTTTTGTGACCCAGTAGATTTACGGTAAACTTCACCATTAACGAATACGCAATAAACTTCCTTGTTTGGGTGCCCCGATGACCTCGTATGTGTGCCTTGAAACGGCTCTGACGTTTGGCTGAAAATCATGCCGACAACGGGAGCTAAATGCATTCGATGATCAATGCATGTCTTCTTTTACGGGCACGTTTTTCGTTGGACTATACATCTACAGTGTCTCGTAATAATAACTGATGGTGTTTAACGTGCCAAGACCGCAGTGTGACTATGAGGCACGTCCGGTATTAGAGGGCTCCGGAGTGTTGTTGACCACCTGGGTTTCTTTAACGTGCAACCTAATCTCAGTACAGGGGTGTTTTTCGCATTTAACCACATCCAAACACAGCAGCCGTGGCCACGATTCGATGCCATGACTTCCAGATTCGCAGGCCAACACATTGCGGCCAAGCTACCACGGCGGCTTGGAGTGCCATGTAAACAGTTACTGAAGGATGAAATACATACAATTCTTCCTGGCCCTCTTTATAGAAAAGTGTACCACGCAAGTCCCGCTCACAATGCTTCAAACCGTGGCAAAAGAATAAAAGTAGCGCCTAGAGTAAAGTCGTTTTTTCTTCAAGTTACACACAGGCGCACTTGCTGTGAAAACTTGGATGCAGGAAAAGGTATTATCCGTACCGTGGTAAGATCGACGCTTCTTTTGCAGAAAACCGGAGCCTGTTAAATATGTATTTGTAGATTGTTACGACGGAGTGTCTTCTGGGACGCCCTAGAGAGAACCTGAAAAATCCACTCGCCTCCGGACACCGGTGGCACGCGATTTCTCCTAACTGAATTTGAGGAAGAGGTGACTATTGATCTATTTGTGCTACGGGGTCTTCAGAGGATATGGCAGCCTATAATGGCCGTGCGCCATGGCGATGTTAGCGGACGCCCTTTATCCCACTACTTCTTTTTTAAAAAATTTGTTTTCATTCGTTGAAACCCAAAAGGTCAACCCCTACTCTCTCCTGCCTTAATCAATTACAACCCATCTTAATCTACCTTAACCTGTATTAGTTTACCTTAAGCCGCATTAATAACTATAATCCACTTCACTCCAGCTAAGGTTTTCATAATGTGCTAATGCATCTTCATCCTCTTTATACAGGCAAGGTCTTGGGTTCGACTCCTACAACTGTTGCAGAAGATCGCGGGTTCACATACCACAGTACATATACCCCCATCCGATCACTAAACAATTGACAAGCGTTGGTAATAATTTACCATCACTTATGCACGACTGCCCTGCTTTGCTTTTCTTATGGCCTCGTGACATTTGCCACTTCATGCTCCGTACCGCCTGTTTCGACGTCCAAGTGATTCAAGGAGTACTTGCTGCAGTAGGTTATCAGGCGGGGTGCTGGCTTTTGAAGGTCAAGGTTTCAGGATCGAATCCTTACCGCGTTTGCCGCATTTTGATAGGAGCAAAATACGAAAAACACCCATGTGCTTAAGTCTGTATAAGCACGTTAAAGAACAGCAGGTGGTCGGAATTTCTCCGGAGCCTTCCACTGCGAGGCACGTCTCATGATCGCGGCGTGGTTTTGGCATGTGGAACATCCTCAGTTATTACTAATATTAAAAATAAAGGAACCTCTTCGAAGAACAGCAGCGCGCATACCATTCAGCTGTACATGACTGTCATGCCAGCTGCTTAAGCGTAAGTACACACTCTCCATTAATGGAAATAATGCGCACAATTATAACTGAATGCTCCTCTTCTCTCTTCACCTGCAAATGAAGTAGCTCATGACAATAACACGTTTGGATGAAAACTGATGCCAGAATGTCGGGCAAAATTTACAAGGAATTCAAGTTTTCGTTCTAAAACCAGTGACAAGCATATATCGCTGCATCAACCACTATTGACAGACCAGAATGCTTGATATCACAGAAACAAACAAATAGAATTGTATTTGTCAAATCGGTTTTGGCGACCTTGTTCATCAGCATTAATCTAATGGTACATGTGCCTTCTTAAGCCGCTAGCTCAATCACTCTTACCTCCTGAGCGGAAAAAAAAATTGCGCCTGCACGTCCAATGTGGCGCGCACGTAAACCCGTTTAATTCATTTTGATTCATTATCTTGACAGTCAGTTGACTTTTTTCAATACTAAACTTAACCTCCCATATATCCGGTATCATATCTGACATAGCATGCTACTGAAAGTTGTCGCCATTGCGGTATTTTGCTCGCCATATTTCCAAAATTTATGAAAAACCACAGGTGGTGATGAAGCCGTGACGCTCCGCAAATAATTTAATGTCGCTGCACCCCTCCTAAAATTTTAGAGGAAGCAGGGCTCCCCCACTTTCCGCCCGTTTATGCTGAAATCACATTTTTGACGGGAATTTTCACGCTGGTGGTTGTGTGGTCCACTGCCTTCCAAAGCACTGGAGCACGCGACCACGCGGGTTGCGCGGTCTGCGCAGGTTTTCAGTACTTCCGAAATTTCCAACTACTTTTAAAGTGTATAAATGCAAAATAACCGAGGATGTAAATATGTATAATTTAATATGGCTAAAATTAATTCAAACATTATTAATTGAATTCATTAAAACTATTATTCATTAATGTAATAAGGTATAATGTAAATGGGTAATGTAAATTGTAAGGTGTAATGCAAATTAAAAAATCGAAAAATATTGAGGACAGGTAAATAATAAACACAATATAAAAAGGGGGGAGGACGACAATACTCTCCCCCTTGCCCCTTTCGAAAATGTTTCTGAGTCCCTGGTTATGTGTGCTGTGCGTGGGACACACCGGAAACCGCTGTTCTGTTTCGTGCAGAGAGCACGCATAGGACAGCGTTACCACAAAGAAGCAAGATTTGAAGGAATAGGAAGCACTGTGTTTGCGATGGGGAAAGTAAAACTTCAAGCCTTTGCTCAGTGTTTGCCAATTTAATCACAAATGCTGAGGAGATATACGTAAGATATGAGATAAGCATCTGTAAAAAATGCACCCATGCCGGTCCAAGACACCTGTGTATGCTAGCTGTATTTCTTTGTCTGGCGGGCTAAAGCAAAGGCGAAGAGCGAGGGCAAAAAAAAAAAAAAAGGAAGGGGGGTGTACACATTCCGGATTGCAAGCTGCTCAAACGCGTTGTCAAAATGCAGTATTGTGGGTGTTTATTATGAACTTCTTCCTCATCTGTACATTATCATTATCATCCTGCTGGGGTTGATCTTCATCTTCAGTGCCTCGGCATCATCATCACCGTGTTTGGGCCTTGGCTGGTTTGGTGCTGCCGAGTAGCAGGTCCGAATAAACGTCGTTGCTACCGAGACGTCATAGTATTTTTATATTCATGCTTGCGAAGGCTCTTTCTGCAAAGCCCTCTCACGGGTAGCGGCAACTAATTAATGCAGAAGGTATAAATGAACCACGCGACCTAATTAGTACATACAAACACTTTTCTTTAAAGTAAGAAAGTGCTACGTACAAGTGATGCACTTCGTTGACCAATACATCAAGTTTAACTGTTCGAGCTTCAAGAAAAACAATTTGGGTGTAACTATGCCAAGGAAAAAGAACTTCCTCGAAATAAAAAGCAGAAACCAACGTCTTTCGCGTTTGCACTAACCTCCGCACGGGATGAAATATTTGCTCAAGGGACGCGTGAAAAGTTAGCGAATCTAATGACGTCGTAGTTAAGCGCAGCACTCGTTAGTCTGGTCTGTTTCCGGCACTTGCTTATCCTCGCAAGACACTTCCTGTGCTCACAATTAACCAGTGCGAGTGAGTGTTGTACAAACCGTACCCCGACCTCGAAAAGATCCCAGTCGTTCACTTCACGACACCTGCTGCGCTTGCCGCAATTTCGTATTACGTAAGAACTAAGTAAAACCCAAATGTTAGCGCGGATGAATGAACTCTTTCTCTCAAGGCAAACTTGCTTCCTAAAGAACTGTTCTATCAACCCCTACACCATGAAAGGTGTAGCGGCGCAGATCTGTGGAGGATGCCCTCGTTCACACCGCTCGCTGCGCAGCCATTTCCCCTTGACCCAAGCTCGACGCGCTTGGGTACGATCAATCCTAACTCGCTTCTCTGCAGGAGTCCGGTAGGAGTTATCTCTGCAGAGCAAGTTCCGGCATCCGAGAGGGATAACGGAAAGCGGAACGTACCATCCGCCGCCTTGTAAGTTCGCTTGCACCGAAGAAGCTATAAGTCGTCCAGCAGCGGTCAAGCCACGGAAAGTGAAAGTGTGTGAGGGTCAACCGAAAGGGAGGGTGCTGACCGACGCCAAACCAGTCGGAGTGCGCGCAGGAAGTCGAGGCGCGAAGAGGAGGACTCAGGCAAGATGTAGCCCGGCACTGGAGAAGGCAGACGCCTGCCTCCTTCCGGAGAGTGCAAGGCGCCGCACTGCTCTATGCCGGAGATTGATCTTAAAGACCCTACGCCGTTTATATAACATATCCTGTCGAGCAGTTTGTCAGATACGCTCGACTGCTGGGGCTTCGAACTTTCGTGCGCACAGACAAGGAACTGTATTAAATTTGACGAGTCCGTACATCGAGAGCTCCTGTACTTCGAAGGAGCGGAACTCACAAAGTCCCCTGTGTCTGCCATTTAACTACAACTACTGAAAATTGTTTCGCATCTCCTAACTACGGTTCGTTTCATAGTAGTATTGTCCTTTTGGCACATGCGTCAGAATTATTTGGACATCGCAAATCCGGAGCAAACAGCACAGACAGGAAACATGGAGGAGGACGAGAATTAGAAAACTGAGCTTTGTATTAAGTAAAATATTGCTACGTTTCCGTGATGTCGATAAACACGACAACCCGAAACGGGCTTCAAACAAAGGACTTTCCGCTGGGCAATTTTGTGCCCAGAAAGTGAAGGCAACTATACAGCGCAACGACCTCGGCGACTGCTCACGCGGTCGTCGCGATCGCTGTCTTCGATACATGCGTCACAGAACATGCCAGTTAAACTGCTGGTGCTCGTGTAAGGCCCTCAGAACGCGCACGAATGTGTACACCGCGCCGGCAATGGTGAAATAATAGATGGGGCATTGCGTGTCAAAACCACCTACGATTATGAACCACGTCCCGTAGTGGATGGCTCAGGAGTTGCTTCGAGCAGCTGCGGATCCCTAACGTGCACCTACGTATAAGGAAGTTGGGTCAGGTTCGTCCATAATATCACAGAGGCCGTGTTCCCGAAACTTGTTTTTCGTACGTGCTGCAGGAGCGTGCCGAACTGAAGTGGTTGGTGCATGACTATACGAAGGGAACAAACGGAACTTTCGAGGGGACCTTTAACTGAACGACAGTCGAGGACTGTCGTAGGTGCATTTTTCCGTTGGCCGGATGGCTTCGCTAATGAAGTGTTCTGCATCAGAACTCTCTGAAACATATGCTTACAAACATTCTTTTCATGAGTCATTTTTGCGAGTGTAGTCCCGTAAGTTTACAATGCATGAGGACGTGCATTATGGTCGAGCTTTAACGTCTTAACCTAAACGATCAGAAAGTAAGACACAAATAAGTGTTAGTGTCAATATATTGCACGTATTTCACGTAGTTGCGTCCATATTCTTCGGTAATCTCTACAACGCTGCCGGTCGAGGCTTGAGTTTATTTTCTCAGGTATAATTATGTGCCGAAACCATGGTACGGTTATGACATACGCCGCTATATGGGGCTATAACGTGCGTCCTAATGACCTTTTTATCATTTCGACGCCATCTAAGCGCAACCTCCGGCGGCCGGTATCAAACCCGCCTCCTTCGGCTAGGCGGTCGAGGTGGTTTAACATTGGAGCTTTCAATTAGCGCTCACCTCGACCCAATCTCGCTTCTCTCCCCGCCTCTGCATCCCACAAGGATGACCCGTATGTGCAAGTGGAGAGGCGTGCTTAGGATGGTTCGCAGGCAGTCCGGTATATGCATTGTTCAGCCGCGTAGCGCGCGTCGTGGTCTGCGGTCCGCGCGCCACGTTTTAATGAACGTCCCAATCCCTAAATATCTTCTAAGAGACACCCAGCCAAGAAGCCCAAGTGCCGGCATATATTGCAAGGTCACATACGGCTGCAACAAACGCCGTCCTCCTACTCTGAATAATAATAATAATAATAATAATAATAATAATAATAATAATCTAAACCTGGCGCACAAGTATGGAAACCCTTATTCATCGGATAAGGTTAGGCACCGCCTACACGCAACATTTTTTAAAACAAGTTTGGCTCTGCTAAACCTCCCGAATGCAATCGTGGATTTATAGACCAAAATATAAATCCCATTCTTCCAGGTTGCCTACTTCACGACGAGTCAAGACGTCGATTGAAATAGCTGTTATGACACTCGACCTTAGACCACTTATTTTATGGAAACCTCTGGGCCCATGGCTGGCGAGAGCTTTGCAAAAATAAGCTTTAAAAGCACTAAATACCTCTCTTGGACAAAGCGGGCCTGCTTGCCGGTATTAGCGAATTTATTGTTCTATTTATTTCGCTTTTCTATAGATATACACATGTGACTGCTGATTAGGTTTTGCCGATTGGTATGCAATATCTGGTGATTCAACCACATAACAAGCTGCCACACACTGATAATAGATCGTGCTTCTTTCCTGACATTGTTATTTCCTTGGGAGAAACATTCCTCACGCGTATAGCTATGTTCTTGAACTTGTATACATATACTGTGTGTGTGTGTGTGTGTGTGTGTGTGTGTGTGTGTGTGTGTGTGTGTGTGTGTGTGTGTGTGTGTGTGTGTGTGTGTGTGTGTGTGTGTGTGTGTGTGTGTGTGTGTGTGTGTGTGTGTGTGTGTGTGTGTGATTCTTATTTTTTTTGTGATTATGCGGGATCGCTTCTCGTACTACTGAACCATGCATGTTAAACGCGCATCGCACTTAGGAGTCAAGGAGCAGCCAGCGCCTTATTTGTGCGTCAACGTCTCCTTATGGGATATCAATCTTAAAAAACTGGCGCAGACACAAATTTACATTTAATCCATATTGTTTGGGATGTGTGAAGGTCTGGAGAAATTGCTTCGGCATGTTAATCTGAAACGACGCTGTAACGGCCGCACACGAAACGACGGCTGCGGACATTTTACGAAAAAGGCCGTTTTCTCCCATCCAAGTAGGCATAGAGTTTCTTACCGTTACCTAGAGGGAAAACTGGCGCCCCGAAGCTGATGTATGCAGATGTATGCGTAGGCAATGCTGGATTCGGCCCGGCATCTGATTGGCTTGGTGTCGGATTTGGCTTGCCGTCGTCCGCGAAGAGCTCTGACGCCTCGAAGACGCTTCTGGTTTCAACGCCTTTGCTCGTCACAATGAATAATTTTGCGCTGAAAGAGCCCATAGTGAACTATTTCGTTCTTGGAATTAGCCAAAAGGGTCTCTCATTTACCTTTGAGAACTCATGCTTGTATATGCTGCTCTAAAAACCTTGAATAGCAGTGGCTGGCTACTAAAGTTGGATGACGTACGAGACAACGTCAACTGTCACTCCGCGTTCGCCTGTCATCTGTTTCTTCTTCTCGCCGTTTGATTACGCTCTGAAGGTGAGTTACATGTAAGATGTAGTAGGGGTGAATGACATCCGTTAACAGAGGTTTCGTTTCAGAGACGCTTTATTTATGCAGCCGTATCCACGTATGAGTCAAAGCCCCGCTCGACGCCAGCCGACACAAGCCTCGCATACACATATACCATAATTCCCATCTCGGCACAGCGCCCCTTAGGAATATTAAGCATCCAAGGGCCCAGAGATACCAGGTTTCTTCTTAGCCCGCATTGGAATCGGACACACGGGCTGTAGCAGATTTCGGTGACATTAGAACGGAACCTTGCCGAATCAAAATATCTATGCACACGCAGAAAAAGGAATAAGTGAGTCGCCATATTAGGTCATGTAGCCAACTGAAATGCGCCAGGGTTGATGCACGTCCGGGTATAAGCACACGCACGGCCGAGGTAATCTACGCTGTTAAAGGGTGATTCAACGGTGACACAGGCACAGATCACCATTCGATTGAAGCACCCACCACTCATTAGGAACTTCGTTCTCTCTCCCTCTCTGTAACAATCTCGTGGGAGTGCTGGAGTCTTGCTTGCGACAGCACGGAAAACAGGAAATTCATTTGAAAGCGCGAGCTAACTCCTACGGACAATGTACGATGAAGCTGTCAATCTAAGGCAGTGACTCACCTGGTTCCTCTCTGTGCTACCGCAGGCTAACCCTACGTCTAGCAGCTACATTTTTGATCAATGTCACAGAACGCCTTCGACGAAATTGCAGTGTTTACGTATACCGACGTGAGGTGGACAGCAGCTGGTCCACCTTCCCATTAAGATTAATTTTTCATGAAGGGTAAAAACAGGTTTGGAAAGCGGCCACGAATAGGTCAGTCATTATACCTAAACTAGGCAGGCTTTTGAGGAGCAGCGTAATCTAATGAAGCTTATATGAAATTGCAAGTCCGCGGCAGCCTTCGCAAGAAAGAACCGGAAAAACAACAGCTTGAACCATAAGATGCCATTGCAAGAAACATATAGTAGCATCCCATACGCCCCAGCATCAGGTAATTGACGGTTCCTCGGCCATCTCAAACCGGAGCGCAAGAAATCCACCCCTTCCGTGGCCGCGCTTGAAATAATGATGCTCGGTCCACATTGCGGTCACCCTAAATTCGACCGTGGCCGTCCCGACCACTTTCAGCACATCGCCGCGTCGGTGAGATATCTCTTGTCCAGCACCGCTATCCTGCGGTATACGGCGCACGACGCCGCTTTGAATTATGCAAGGCCAGCGAACGGGCCGGTGCTTCCTCGCCGCTTTCGCCGGCACGGGCGCCGGACCTGTTGCGGGTCCCGGTTAAGCCTTGCCCGCCC
Source organism: Hyalomma asiaticum (assembly GCA_013339685.2). Lineage (NCBI taxonomy): Eukaryota > Metazoa > Arthropoda > Arachnida > Ixodida > Ixodidae > Hyalomma > Hyalomma asiaticum. Next base: position 98,402,186 of record CM023485.1, on the reverse strand, counting down.
TTTTGGCCGGACGCGGCCGTCCACGTTTGTCCTTGTGACAGCCGGCCGCGCAGCGAAATTGAGAACGCCATTAGCGCTGCGCGAAAGAATGGCTCGTTTGGACTCTCCTCGCGGAGGATACCAACCCTTCCTCCTCGACGCGTCCTCCTTGTCCCCCGTGCCCTCCGGGCTGTCGCGTATGAGTAATGCCTCCTTTATAAACAATGCAGCTTTCGAGCCGTGTCCGTGCCTGCCGACGCGTGCGGAAACACGCGCCGTCCAGTCTCCGCGATGTCGCTTCTCGTTAAACTGGGAACACGATCCTGGCCGGACGGTGTTTAGTGTCAGAGAGGCCTTGCTGTCCTTTCGCAGAATGCTCGCGGTGACCATCACGTGGATGTCAGGCTAATCCGCGTGAACATCTGTTTATCTTAATGGCAGTTGATTTGCTTTGAAACTGGAATGACGGCGAATGTTGTTCTTTTTGACGCGACAAAAGCAGCTATGATAGTAAAACATCGGTAAGGTTTACAAAGCAGCTCTATTCCATAACGTGCGCAATAGGAACGCCCCCACCCACTTTCCTTTTTTTTAGTATGTATACATTATCACGCACTTTCGATGACGACTTGTGTTTTTCAAGTTAGCAACCAGCCTAATGTCCTTCCGAAGTTAGCCTCAGCGAACACGAACGTCCCTTATCCAGACAGAGCAACTGCACACAAATTTTGTTTCAAAAAATTTCTTTTGCGCGCGCTTGTTTATGTGTATGTATGTATGTATGTATGTATGTATGTATGTATGTATGTATGTATGTATGTATGTATGTATGTATGTATGTATGTATGTATGTATGAGAGAGAGATCTGCAGGAAAGAAAAATATTGTTACGGAATGACGAGGTGGGAAGCTACAGGACGGGAACGGTAGCGTGCAGTGCATAGAATGCTGTAAATCATGGTCATTTTGCGCGGATTAACCGTACCTCCAACTGCGACACGCGTTATGTGTTGTTAAAACAAATGTGATAACACAGAAAGCAGGTAACTCAGAAAGCTGCGCGTGCCCAACCATGCTGCACAGCAGGAGCCGAATCTACAATGTTTCTCTCTTGACTTCTGTTTGGATGTCCAGCCCAAGGCGTCATTTGGACCATCGGCTTCGACAATGACATCTACAGCACTCCGATTCGCTGAAACTTTGTTAAAACATCTCTAGGGAAAGGTGTGTTCTGTCGTTCGAGGCGAGGAAGCCATGACAACCTCTAATAACAATTGATTGTGTTTACATGCCAGAACATCACGCTTTGCACAAGTGTTGAAGATTGGGCGAGTTGGATCGACGTACTTGGACTGGTATAGCACATTATGGAAAACGGGAAACGGTCAAACAGACCGTAGCGCTCTGTCCTTTTGTTTCGGTCTGTTTGAGCGTTTCCCGTTTTCCATAATGCGCTATACCAGTCCAATCACGCTTTGATTATGAGGCACGCCCGTAGTTGAGGGCTCCGGGGTAATTTTGACCACCTGGTATTCCCTGACGTGCACTTATATCTAAGTACACGGCTGTTTTATTTTTTTTTTATTCCGCCCACATCGAAATGCTGCAGCCGTAACCGGGATTGGGTCCAGCGAACTGCGGCTTCGCAGGCCAATACGCAGCCGCTATTGCCACCATGACGGTTCGCCATAACAGCTATCACAGTGGGCCGAAAGCCTGTGGTGGTAGTACACGGTATGTCGGCAACTTGTGGGGATGTGTTGTTTTGTAATGACTTTGCTTTCATTCTCATCTGCGATGTCAAAGCGAAAGGAGGCGCAATTTAGTTTCCTTCAAGCAGACCACGAGGCATCGCCAGCACCACGCCCTTGCTGTGTAAAAGCCCGCTCATCTAACCACGCCTCACACAGACTGGCTCCGATAGCCGGAAGCCTTTCTTGTTCTTGTCATACTACTCGTTTCGTAGTGCGCTTTTCTTCACAGTATAGCGACCATGGGCTCCTTTTTGAAGCCCGTGTGATTGATGGCCCCTTTCGCAGAACACTCGCCGGCCCGCGAGGAAAGCGATTTAAATACGCTTCGGGGCTCGATTCCATGCAAGCGCGCTTGGACCCCACTCAATCTGCGTTCTCCGGACATGTTTGTTACGCAAAGTTGCCAAGTCATTCTTTTTATTTTGCCCCAAAAGAGTGAACCGTTAAAATGCGCCACACATTCGCGAATGAGAAGGCCCCCGTTCACGTAGGAACACTCGCAAGCGTCGCTTACACGTGCGGCAAGGCTTAAAAGTGAGCAATTTAGACGTCCAGTCATCCGTCATTCTTCTTTTCTTACCACCTTGCCACCGTATCACAGACAAAACAAAAACGTATTGAGGCGTTCCGCACCATGACGAAGACATCCCTCGTTCAGTTCCTTTACATCAGCTTGTCTCGGTGAGTGGTCGAGGAAATAAATTTGCGCAAAAAAAAAAAAATAAATAAGTGTGCCATGCCTAAGCAGTGATCGAGTATGGTAAGGAGGCTAGGTACGTTACACTACGAAGGTATGCAAAAGGACAGAGGAAATATAGGGCAACTGCAACACTGCGGCTGATGCAGTAGCACCCAGTACGTGACCGCTTGGCGCCGCGTTGTTTCGAAGGAAATGCCAAGAAAAAAAAAACTCGCTCTCAGCGCTATCACGCCCACACATTTCTTGTGCTCTGTAACGGAGTATGCGTGGTTCTCTATGACGCGTGTTGATAATCATCACATTGGTGATTATGATCATTATGATTATGATGATAATAAGGAGGAGAATGAGAGACGATGATGAGGACGAAGCGAATTCCCGCGACCTTGTGGATGACATCCATAACATAAGGCTCATTGGGATGATGGTGCAACAATGCTTGCACTGGTGATGAGCGACTTGTGGGAAGCTCGAATGCTTTTGAGCAAGCGGCAGTGCCTAGTAAGTGTGTTCTACCATAACCTTATACCTATTTTACATCACCATAACCGGTTCTGAACATTACAGGCTCTGCTGTGCTTTTTGAAGTCGACGGGACTTGAAATCCAGGGTTCGACGGAAACCCGTCTGGTCGGGAAAATTCATGGCGGAAAAAACGAGCGCCGGCCAATCTTTAAGACCCCACTACGGGAGCCTTGTTTACAATGAAATGGATTTTGAATGAATGAAGGCGGGTTAAATACGTTCCACGATGTGACGTAAGCACCGGGTGTATATCGGGCAGAATTGGGATAGCGCGAAGATAATTGGAAAAGAAAGAAACAAGATGACAAGACTTTATCTGAAATCCCTTCATATTCAGACAACGGCGCACACACTCAACCGCAACTCGGGCAATCTGCCCCCGATATACTCCCGGTGCTTACGTCACATCGTGGGACGTATTTAACCCGCCTTCATTCATTCAAAATTCATTTCATTATGAACAAGGCTCCCGTAGTGGGGTTGAAGCGTCTTGTTTTATTAACGATTGGTCGGCGGGGCTCGTTTCTTCCGCCATCGACGAGACTTCACGAATGCTTGCCAAAGTATTCGTGAAGTGCTTTGGCGCATCGTGCATGTCTTCTAACTGTCCTCCTGTGTATTTTTTTTCCTGCTCTTCCTTCTTCTATCTTATCTATTATTCCCCTCTCCCCCTCCCCAGGCGTAGAGTAGCCAACGAAGCACGCGCTTGGTTTATCTCTGTGCCTTTCCTGCTCATATGTCTCTCTCTCTCTCTCTCTCTCTCTCTCTCTCTCTCTCTCTCTCTCTCTAGGCATGCGTTTTTACTCTAAGGTGTCATGCTTCTTGCGGAACTACAACTTCCTGTGTTACATTAGTGGTTACTGGAACATTTATTTTATGATACATAATTTATACAGTAACAAGCTCACGTATGGGTTTCACACAGTGTTGTACGGAACGTCGTTCCAAGGAACGGCGTTCCTGGAACTAGTTCCTTTTTGGAGGAACGAAGGAACGCCACCGTTACTTTAAAGGTTGGTGGAACTGTAACGGTAACGCGTTACATTTAAAAGTAACGGCAGAGGGAACGACGTTCCTTCTGTAAACGTTCCACGGCCGTTTCACATGCAAGGCGGATAGGCCGGGCTGCAACCCACATGCAACTCGAGGCCGGGCCTCGAGTCACCGCTTCCGTGTTACCAGTCTCCTTCACTCAAAAGAAAACCACACGCAAAACGCCATTCCTCTTCTCTTCTTCCTCGAGTCGAGGCTTCGACGAGGGCGAAGCTTCTCTTTCGCCAGTGTAGGCACACCGCATGTGTATTTCGTTACTCCCTTACGGTAGCCGCACCCTGTGGCTGGACGAAAAGTTTCTGGCTGTCTACGGCAACGCAGGCCGAACCGCAGCCAGCCGCGAAATTCTTTTCGTCCCTTCAGATCTCGCCACCAAGGCTCCCTTCGAACTAAGACACTGTCAACGAGCGCTTTGCTCAGTGCATAAGTTCTGAGAATGCGGTTACGGCTCACACGTGTGGGCATCGGCGTCAATGGCATTTTTTACGCAGGAGACCGCTCGGCAAAGCAGACGAACAGCGGCAAATGTTACACTCCGGAGGCTATAGTTGCACCCTGTTGCGAAGTCAAGATAACGTGACGTGGCTAGCAGGCAGGCAGGGTCTCGATCAACGTACAGTCGCGCCCAATATAAGTTGCAACATGTTGTCCGAGCTCAAAGTGAGGCCAGCACTACAAAGCAGCGTCAACATAGCCAAATTTGCTGGAGCATACACTGCTTCTGCTACTGGTATTCTCTAAACCAATTTAACGTTTACCAGCATAACTGTTCAGACTTGGGGCCCCTTAAACCATGGTCAATGTGTTGCAAGTCATATTGAGCGCGACTGTACCTGTCTGCGAGCTAGTGATACAAGCAGCCGGGAACGTAAACCACGAGAGTTTGGAGAACAAAACTACAGGGCCAGCCAGCACGACCGAGTCGTCTGGGGCCCGTTAACAAAAGGGCAGCGCGGTCTCTTTTCAAACGTCCAACTGAAGACCGCTGAGAAGACATCGGCTGCTGTGTTTCCACGGACGCTCCCGGCTTGCTTGAGTGGGGGATTGTAGGATTCTCCGAAAGTCGTGTATCAAGCGACCGTTCCAACGCGGAGTACTCTACTCGACACGCTGCCGGCCTCTGCTGATGGGGCGACCACGTCCGCCGAAAGCGGGAAAACTTGGCCCTCCTGCTGTGACGAAAGGGGTCGACGAAAGGGCCGTAGTTATGGCGAGACATCTCTCAGGCGCCAGCACGAGCGCAGGAAAGCGCGCGCGACGACACCAACGATGTGGGGAGGGGTAGCAGTCTTTCGCTTTATTTGAGCCAGTCTGAACAGCGACGAAGGGTCGTTCTGAAGGCTGGACACACTGTAGAGATCTTTCACTTGGCATTCGAAAATCACGGAACACCACCTTGCCTCCTGCGCCATCAAGATTCTGTTGCAATGAGTGCCGATGTGGAATTATAGATTGCTCCCTGGCCATGGCTACCCACGATGTGTCAACCGAGTGAATACAACATCACACTCCTGTGTTTTTTTAGCCCAATGTATGACTTGTGCTCCATCAAACAATACAAGTGGAGTGTCGAAAAGATCGGCGAGAAACTTAAAGAAGCACGTGCAGGTATGGTTTATTTAATGTTCTTTCCTATTCGCATAAAGAAAAGACAGCTTTGTTTTCTAAGTGTAAATCGGTCAATTTGTTACTTTCTTGTTCACATTAGGTATTTCTACTATGTCTTGATCTCATAGGAACTAGAGCCACGCTCAGTAGCCCGTGCGCAAGTTTTTGCTACTTGGGTTGTGCTGTTCATGCTGCTGCGAACCTTTCATGCGTGACATACGTAATTTTTGCTTGCAGACATCATTTATTGGTTGGTGTCCGACGAAATGATGCACGCGAGGCGATTTATTTATTTATTTATTATTTATTTATTTATTTATTTATTTATTTATTATTTATTCCCCACATATCAGTCATTTCGCAATTGCATGAGAGTGGGGCTGCTGTACAAATTGAATAGACAAAGCGTACTCCTTAGGACGCCATAAGAAAAAAAAATATTCCCACGTTGTATAAGTCGTCGGTAAGCTCATCAGCTGATCATGCAGTCTGAATTCTTCACACCGACACACTCTGCGCACCACCATAAATAACAGCGAAAGAACAGTATCACAAATGCTTTAAAATTGTGAGAACTAAGCAAAATAATATATTCAGAACTGTCAGTTAGACTACTAAACCACTAAAAAGGCTACAAATGCTGAGGGAAGAAGTTTAGGGCAGGAAATGATGACGGCATATCGGGAAATCTAGCTCCAGTATTTATAGGCGCGGGTGAAGCCCAAGCTAATATATGACAATGTAAATCGACAGGTCTACAGCATTTATAGCTTTTAGTGTTAAATGCGGGCTTGCTACTCACATGCATTGGTGAATGTGAGTGGCTTTCTATTTTCACACCTGAGGAGCGCTATTCTGACTGCTCACTGGAAGACCCATTATGTGTTGCACTCGTAATAGACTAGTCAAAGTCGCTGTGAACATGTCGTGGCTACGTTCGGTGCTCCCTGAAAGTATGTCTAGAAGCATTTATTTCCATATTTTTTATCTCCAGATAATCTCCTGCCGGTAAGGTTCAAGTTCGCGCAATGTACGTAGCTCGAAGTGAATTTAAAGTGTTTAAGTCACTTAATTTCAGCTCACAATTTTCCGAGACTATTCTGAATCTTAAAAATCAAATGTAACGTAAATGTAACGACGCGTTCCAATTTCCGAAATGTAACTGGAACGCGTTCCTTTCTGATTAAAGGAACTTGTAACGGGAACTCGTTACAAAATAGGGAAGGAACGAGGAACGAGCTTTCGTTCCTGTTTTGGAGGAACGTGTACAACACTGGTTTCACAGCGCGAAGCCCAGAATAAAACGTTACTACTATCAACCCATTTCTACCGTGCTGGCGTTAGGACAAGGTAAGACACATCCCGAAAAAGCGCGGTTAAGGTACGTACAAACTCGCCGGAATCATTTGCCCCTTCGCTTTCTACCTTTTAAACAGTGGGAATGTTTAAGGTCGATGTTGATCCCTGGGGAGTAATGTTCGCTTTTTCGAGCGAAGTGGAGACAGAGTGAACTAAGAGGACGTGCAGAGAAAGAGAGAGAGAGAGAGAGATAAATAAATAAAGCAAAACAAGCTTCCTTGGCGAGGCACGCAATATTTGCACCCGGGTACCAATATTCTGAAGGCGGGCGTTATAAACGTTAAGCTATGCATCCTTCAATATTTATCGCCAGACAAAAATACCATCCACTCCAGTAAAGAAAAAAGAAACGTAGAAAGGAGGGAAAGCTCAGTCTCACTTAAATCGATCGCCATTAGTGTACATTGTATGCGTAGTGAATCCGTCAGGGCTCATTCAAAGCTCCTTCAAAACAGCTAGAGGTTCGACCTCGTTACGCCACTCAGGCAGACACTTCTGTTGCTTTCATTCTTCAATGTATCGTGCCATGAACTGCCGAAGATACATAAGCACTCAGCATCCGCGACGCAATAATAACTCGCCATTCTGGAGCGCCGTAAGCAGTACCAGCGTGTCTACCAACCGGGAAAACCGGGAAAACCGGGAAATCTCAGGGAATATGATTAGTCTGGAAAATCTCAGGGAAAACTCAGGGAATTTGGGCTTCTGTCAGGGAAAATCAGCTCAAGTACGAAAGTCGCGGTAACGCTGGCTCTAACAATGCACCTTGCGATTGAGTTTATAGCGCAACTGGCAGTAACTGAAGGAATGAGTGTCCCCACCCCCCTTCCTCATCGCTTTCCGTCGCGCGAATCGGCTGCTTTTTTATTTATATAATTGGCTTTGGTTGTCGCGGCTTGTTCTATGTAAAGTCCGCTGTACGTGTCTGGACGCGCTACGGCGCACACACGGCCTGTGTGTGCGCCGAGCGTTGTTATAATGTGCGTTTGCTTGCACGCAGTCTTTTACACAAATATTGTGGAAAAGACTGTGTGGGTGTGGAGGTAGAACGCGCGGCTACACGAAGCTGCGCGCCCTCTCCATAGGGAGAGGACGCGGCGCCGATTCTACGCGCCACGCGGTGACGCGTTGTACCGCGTAGTACGTGTGGTTAGGGCAGTGGGTTAGGGCTTTTGCTTTCTTGCAGAGATAAATAGAACTTATTCTAGCTTGGGCTCGTCGTGTGGTCTGCGGCAACGCCTCTGGGCAACGCCATTTCGTGGTTTCGGTTTCTCAGCGTGATTGAAACGGAGGCGCGTGAAACTTGATGTTTATCTTCATCGGCATGGCACCCTTCTGTAGAGGCGGCGGAAGTTGATTTTCATATTTATTGGCGTAGCTTTCAGCTTGTTTGGTATCGACGCTTATGATCTGAGGGTCGCGGGATCGAATCCCGGCCGCGGCGGCTGCATTTCGATGGAGGCGAAATGTTTGAGGCTTGTGTACTGTGCGATGTCAGTTAAAAAACCCCTGGAGGTCAAAATTTACAGAGTCCTCCACTACGGCCTCTCATAATCATACGCAGAGAAGATACCGTACGTGTGCCAACACAGCTGCTGGTTGCTCCAAGATGAGAACAGAGATGCGTTTTATGCGCGCAGACTGCGATAATTAAGGCGCTGTGCGTAGACGCGTCTTTCAAGGAATACCACGTTCTAAAATACTGTTGAACAATTTGCAGTATTTGCTCGATTCTACCACGACCTCGATTGTAACGCGCACCAGTTTACCGCGACAAAAGAAAAGTGAAACATCGGTTGTAGTGCACACCCATTTTTCGGGACACGAAAAAAAGGAAGTCCTTAGTAATCATCTCTCTCGGAGGGTCTTTCCACTTCCTCACCCTAAACTCACTCGTCCGCAGTCTTCGGCCTTCAGGATGCTCCAAACGGGGTCTTTCCCTTCGCAAGGCAGGTTTAGTAACTTCTCGCCCAATGTTGAACCGCATTGTCCGAACTGCGGAGAGGCTTACTGCTCACTAGCTCACATGCTCTGGCAATGTCCTGCGTTACGTGACACAGAGTTCAGCAAAGAAGAGGACTGGGAGGAAGCCCTGAGAAGCGGCGACCTTTCGGTTCAACTTCGGGCTGTCCAGAGAGCCTGCGAGAGGGCGGAGGGCCACGGTCTTCCTGTCCCTGCGTGGGAGCGGCCCGCAACTGCTACAGGATCCCCCTAAAAGGGGACGTCCAACTGCAGTTTTTCAGGACAAAAATAAAGTTCTGTGCCTGCCTGCCTGCCTTAGTAATCAACTTTCTCACATTAATAAAACCAGATCCCGTACTCGCGTAATGAACGTACTCGCATAATAAAAGCAGCGATAACTTTTAAACCTCTGCAGTCCCTCGAACGGCCGCGTTGTGGCTTTCCCGCTACACTTGATCCGCAGCGTCTCGAAGACGTTCGGCGCGCCGATTCATAGCTTCTGCGTCTCGATGAAACTTCCGCACATTGCCGGGCGTAGCCGCGTGGAAGCGGCGGTAACATCATTTACTCGCAGTGCCGCATTCCTCCGTTCACTCGCAGTTCCCTCACGCCCGCTGCCGCATGCTGCCATGCGTGCTACCCAGGCCGGGGCGTGGTCTCCGAGATCGCCGCGATGCAATCTCGGACGTCAAGCAGCGCGCACGGCTGAGAGGCTCGGCCTCAGCACGGATATGAGGGAGAAATGCGATGATGAGCCGTTTTGCGTAAGGCGATGGGAAACATCTATTCTCCCGTTACGGCCACCCGCGAACGCTATTGAAAGTTCGTGCGCCTGGGCATCTCCGACTTCGGTTGGCCGCAAAATGGCCAAGCTGGCGCGGCAATTATCATTGACCTACGCGTCAAGTGCGTCGTGACATCGTTGCGAGGGGGACCGGCGGCGACATAGAAACTACAGAAACTATGCGCGCCAAAGACCGCCGCGCCGCTAGTTCGTTTTTTCGGCAGTGACCGTTCGGCAGCGCCGGAAGCGCGTAGGAGGCGGCCATTTTCCTACGCGCCTCGATATGGTAACGGTGTCATTCGTTCGCACACGATTGTAACGCGCATACGATTTTTGGACCCCTTTTATAAAAAAAAAGTGTGCATTATCAGAGCAAATACGGTATAAGCGCACGCCGAGCACAGGTGTCGGAGACAGGGAGAGCGCGGCAAAGCACATGTGGCTGTAGCCAAAGAGAGCGTTGCAGCTGTAGTGCACAAACACACACACATACACACACGCAAACAGAAGAACGAGAGATTCAAGGATATGTGAAGGCGAGTCTGAGGCGTGTGAAGGAGAATTAGAGCCGAGCGAGAATGATGACTGGAGTTGGGACTGACGAAAGAGGGGGTGCTTTAGGGACGAGCGAGGGAGATGAATAAATGACTTTGTACCCTGAAATAACTTCATGCTAGTTTTAGTATAAATAGCAGAGCTAGTCGTGGGTTGTTTTAAACCCACTACTATAGCTCTGCTGTTCAGCCAGTCTTCGCGACGATAAGTCAGTAAAGGTGTCTCCGATTTTTTTTTCGGCCATTGTTGCCCTCTTACCCAAAATGCATTTTAGGGGCGAAGCTCCTTAAGGTTTCGGTCTGTCCGTCCGTTTTAGTAGCGCGTTACCTACTAGGAACGCGCTAATAGGAAGGGCGCGTGTGGGAACGCGCTACTAGGAGGATGATTGATGATTGTGGTTCGGTTAGGAAAGGACGCTAATTTCTGCAGCCCGTGTAGGGAGCACGGCTAAGCGTCCGTGGGGAAGGGGGAAAGGGAGTGAAAGAGATAGGTGCGTGTGGGAGGCGCGCCCTCGGCGCGTGCTTCCCGGTGCGCGAGCTCTCTCACTCTTCCATCTGGTGTCTTGTGAAAGAGAGAGAGACAGTGAGAGCGAAAGGCGCGCGTTGACTATGGAAACGCTCTTTCTTAGATGAACGCTCTACCAGCTCGCAAAGAAGGAGAACGCGCCCTCACCCGCGAGAGACAAGACGCAGGCAGCGTCTTCTAGCGAGTTTCTTGATTGAAAAATACCGACTGCTCGCGCTGGAGAACCGTTCACCGGCCACCCATATATATATATATATATATATATATATATATATATATATATATATATATATATATATATATATATATATATATATATCTTGACTAGCAGTGAAGTGCCGGTGGGAGATTTCACTTGTGCGTAGAGGATTCGTAGCGTGCGCGTTAGCTAATTTTAATCCGGAACTCGGCACGATCTACGATGAACCTCTGGAGCTTCGCCCACTCATAATCATTCACTCCGCGGATATGCTGTGAATTTTGTTTATCCTCCCTTATGCACCGAGTAAACCATGGTTGAAAGCTGTATGAGTTTCATTTTCACACTACTATTCAGTTTGGGATGGCGACATGAAGGCGAGGTCAGCGGCTGCTTGGTGTATACCTTCGTACACTTTAGCCGCTTTGAAATTACGGCTCAAAGATCACTCACGACCGACAATACAATAAAGTGAACTCGTAAATGTGTGACTTCAACGAATGCAGCAAAATAACACGAGTTCCAAGCGTCGCCGCAACGTGGCCATTGTGTCCTTTTCGCTCAAGTCGGCGCTTTGGGGAAGTGGAGGCCTCTTCGTTAGTGCTAACAACGCATCCTGAAATTTTATTTTCGTGCAAAAAAAGCGTATACGAACCACCGGCACAGCACGGCACCATTTAATGAACATTCCTGAGCTCCTTGCAACAATGCACAATGAGGAGGAGGAGGAGGAACAACTTTATTTAATGCCCGCCGAAGGCGTGTTGTACCTATCCGCCTAAGTGGTGGTCAGTAACGCCTGGATCCTGGAGGCGTCCGATGAGGTCTGGATTACCTATAGTTCATCCTCGGGCGCTAGGGCTAAGCAGCAGCGATCTCCCGCTGCTCCGAGTTAGTGATCTTGTCGCCCGAAAGGTCACCCTTAGGCAGGCCCAGAGAATGTATTGCAGACCCGCCCTTTTTCAAGCGAAGCTTGGCGTGAGTACCTGGTTTTGGTAGCGTTTTCGTGAAGAAATAAACCCAGTTAGCGGGGGGAAATGTTACCGGTGCTGGTGTTTGAGCGCGGGCCCTCACTATCGGTAGGCAAGTGCCTTAACCTCTAGACCAGGAAACCACACTTGCGAGAGGTGAACTTATCTGAGCCACATAAATCGCCTGAAAGAAAGAAAGAAAAGAAAGAAAGAAAGAAAGAAAGAAAGAAAGAAAGAAAGAAAGAAAGAAAGAAAGAAAGAAAGAAAGAAAGAAAGAAAGAAAGAAAGAGAAAAAGTAGTAGGTCAGCAACGCAAATCCCTATAGCTTCGATGGCCCCGTTCCCCAGCAGGGGAAGCGCTCCTGCTTTTTTTGTGATTTGCAACTAGACGGATATTTATCTATGCAGCAGCGACGAAAGACCACCATGTTCGGGTCCACCATGGCCTAGGAGGCGCCAGACCACCGCTTGGTGCTCGGTTAATGACGTGAAAGTGGCGTGTAGCAACCCTTTCCAACGTCTATTGATAGAACTCTACTGATATATCTATTGATTGATATAGAACGGTGCATACCTGTAATGTATACGCTCCTTAGTTTTGTTTTCAATAAACTTATTCTGATTGTGAGCCCTGGTCTCCGATGTAAGCTGCCTCGTCCGCGTCAGAGAGGAATGGGCAGGCCAAATGTGGTGTGAACCATCCCTAGTTTCGCCTATATCAGTATGCATTTTTTTTTTCGTTTGGGGGAGATACGTCCTTTTTCAGAGGCTTTAGACGGAAGCCTTGTAATTGCTGACCACGTGGCTGGTCATAGCAGGAGCCAGCGCCAGCACGATGGCAGATATTCCTAGAATTAACAAAAAGAAAAGAATGACGCATAATCCGATCGTTAGATGGTGCTTTTGGAAAGGAGCCTCATCGAAAAATGGAAGAAAATGTTGTTATTTGATGGTGAGTGAGAGAGAAAGAGAGGGAAATGCGGAAACTCATGAAGGCAACCAAGTAGCTGGTTGGCTGGCTACCCTGCACCTAGAGAGGGAGAGAGTGGAATAATGTATAGGATATAAAGGAAAGAAGAGCAGGAAAAAATAAACAAGGCGGCAGTTAGTAAGAACACACGGACAAAGCGGTGAAGCGCTACCACGGGTGCATCGTTCACAATCGTTCGTGAGGTCCCGCCGACTTGAGGAAGCACAGTAGCCCCTCCGCAGCCTTGAACATGCAGGAGTATGCAACACGAGTACCCAGGATTTTCTCTACAGAACGCAACTGTCCATCGCGGCGGCGAAGCTTAGCTTCTAGCTCGCTTCGTTGAGTTGCGTAGGATGCGATGCGGCAAGGAACGTGGCCGACTGTCTCTTCACTGCCGCATACATGTCGGAATGTTCGCCATTCCTATGAGGAACGAGTAGACAATCGTATATGCCACGCCCAGCCGCGTGCAACGCAGTAATGTTTCTTCGCGACGGGGGAGTCCTAGTGGCAATCGAAGTCGCAAGTTTCAGTTCAAGGTACAAGCGTCTATTGTGGTGGGCATTCGAATGTGACTGAATTTTAGTGTATCGTGTACGATAGCGCACTGGCGGTTTGAAAGAGCACGGAAATTGTGAGCGCCAAGTCAAACTTTTTGATGTTGCGTTACCGTTTTGCTGCGTTTACTGTGCAATGGATCTGTGCTGGACGCCGGTCGTGCTACGGTTGGACTGAAGTAATCTTGCTTCAACACCGGATGTGCCCAGGTTGGGCCCTGGCTGTGCTGGAGCTTCGTACGGCGAGTCTGGCGCGGAAGGTCGCAGTGTGTAGGCGCTGTTGCCTCTCGTGTGTTTACGTTCTCGGCTGCATGCCCTTGCGCCAACGCGCAGCCACGCTCAAACTTCAGTAGCAGCAAGCTTCAGTCGTGCTGCTTGCACCAATGAAGAAGAATGAAATGTTAACAGAAATGAAGCACCAGTGATTGATTGATTTGTGGGGTTTAACGTCCCAAACCCAGCTCTCATTATGAGAGACACCGTAGTGGAAGTCTCCGGAAATTTCGACCACCTGGGGTTCTTTAACGTGCACTGACATCGCACAGCACACGGGCCTCAACATTTCGCCTCCATCGCAATTAATGCTGCCGCCGCAGCCGGGACTGGATCCCGCGACCTTCGAATCTGCAGTCGAGGGCCATAACCACTAGACCACCGTGGCGGGGCGAAGCACCAGTGACTGCACCAAGGAGTAATAACTTGCGGAAGGCTGAGTTCAGTGATGGTGGTGGTCACCTAGCTCGTCCTGGCTTTGGCTAGTTTGAATTTGGCGGGGACACGTGACTAGTTATGACGCAATCTTACGTTGTCATGTAACTGACGACTATGTTGTAACTAAGTTTGAATTTGGCGGGCCTATTGCGAGGTCGGCGCGGCGCGGCTGAATGGAGCGCTGCTCCTACTGGTTATCCACAGTAGTCTCTGCATGGTTGCTACGGCAACGGGAGTGGACTCGTAGTTTGTCTACGGAGCTCAGCGGAATTTTGCGCGGTCGGAAAACGGCACTACGAATCACTTGAACAGCTTTGCTGTTAACAAAGAAGAGTCTTGTGCCCTATAGCTAGCATGGTGGTCTGCAGAAAGGCGTAGATGAAAATGGCCGTTATGATGACGTTAGCAATTTCTGTATTTAAGTGTCAGAAACGAAGACACTTATGACTACATGAAAGGAGCTAGATAGCATCTCGGTGCACTATAATACTGTTTATCGCAGAACGGTACTTCGCGAAGTGAAGGATTTGCAAGATGGTGTAATTAGCGCGAAGAAAAAAAAAGACGAGCTAACGTGCCCTTGCAGGACGTTTGCTGTTATAAATAAATTGATGCTCGTGCAGCTTCTGGCACACACGTGACGTTGCAGGCAGAGCCGTCGTCCATCGTCATTGTGCGCTGCTGGCCTTTACACCACAAAAATTTTATCGTAATTCGAACCCCTGCCCCTCCAACCGGGCATATTTTTCAAGTTTCGGAGGCGTCTAGGTCACAGGATATCACTTGGCGACAGTGAAATCAGCAGCGCCTTTTTCAAACAATAGGCTTAGAATAAGCTGATATGAAGGATGCGCATGCGCTCAGGCTCGGGCAGTAGTACTCTCTGCATCTGCCATATTCGATTGAGCCCTGCGCGCCACCTAAGGGCGACGGTGCTTGCGAATATATAAGGCTGGCTTGGCTTGTACGCAGCGACGTTGTGGCACCGTAGCCGTTTGGCCGACCGTTACGAAGTCGTAGGCATTTCGACTTGGCTGACGCAGGGGACCTGGGCAACAAGGATGATCCGCACTCGCGCGTCCCCGGCTGGCCCAACCGTGCATTTCAAGAAGGAACCTTTCTTCGCCGTCCTGAAGGCACTAGTCTTGCCAACGCCACTCGTGACGCTCGGATATGCAGGCTGGCAGCATTGTGTTGTTAACTTCCTTCTGGAGCCTCAGCACGTGAATGCTATACGGTTGCCTCTGCCAAAAGACGCTAGATTGAATTTAGAGTACAGTGTGCAAGTGCGCCTTCGGTTCTGTTCGCTCGATTCGACCAGCGAGCAAGACGACCGGTACCCTTCCGATCTGGTGGTGAAGGTCAACGACCGGCCGATTGTACTGCCAGCGCCGATTCCCTGTAAGGTCTTTGATGGATCGACCGAACGGGTGCACCTGCCTATCAACATCACCGGCAGCTGTTTTGTTGTACCGAACATGTTAAACAAGGTGTGTGTAACCTGGCGGCCCGTACGTGGCCACGAATACGCGGTGGGTCTGTTCCTTGTACGCAAGCTGTCGGTAGCCACTCTTCTAAGTGGGCTGCAACAGAGTAAAAAGCAGAGTGTGGCTCTGACGACAGCGATGATCAAGAAGAAAGTGAAGCGCCGAGCAAGCAGCGATGACATTGCGGTAACGAGGCTTCACGTTTCGCTCAGGTGTCCCTTGAGCCGGACGCGGATGACAGTTCCGTGTCGCGCACGCTCCTGCAATCACCTGGACTGCTTCGACGCCTACAGCTACCTGCAGGTCAACGAGCGGAGGCCCGTGTGGATGTGCCCAGTGTGCGGTAAGCGCGCCGCCTTCTCGTCGTTGGTGGTCGACCAGATGTTCGAGCACATCGTAGCGAACACGCCCGGCGACTGCGACGGCGTCGTATTCCACGAGGACGGGTCCTGGACTCCGTCGCAGAAGGAAAGCGACAGTGGCGCCGCGACACCGTCTTCGTCCGCTGTGCGCAGTCCAACGCAGCCTTCCTCGTGGTCTTCAGGAGGACAAGTCGCGCGACCGACGGTGGAGTTTATTGACTTGACCGAGGACAGCAGTGGCGATGAGGATGACTGCGGTGCTCGGTGTTGAGGTTTTTTTTTTTTTTATCCGTGAATTAAGTTTGACAGCGCGTAGGACTTGTGCGGAGGACTCGAAAACACTCGCCTTGGTCCTATATAGCGAGACCTTTCTGCGACACGACTGCATACACTGCGAGGTCGTAACACGCATGGCGGCGTCGACTGCTTTTATCCGTGAACATGTGCCGGGCGTGGCGCGATATCTTGTGTATTTCGATTTTATGGCACGAGTTTCGACGAACATACACAAACATTGTCGTGCTTTCTTATAGTATGTATATTACGACTGGAGCACAGCCGTGTTTTGCTGTGCGGCGTTGAAACGAAGCGCCCGTCTTTCTTTCTTTTCACCGCATACGTCTCAGCATGCAGTTCTTCCGTTGAACTCTACGCCGTCCGAATTTAATTATTTTACCAGTTTTTAAGTCCTTGGGCAGTTTTGACCCATTTTAGTAATAATGATCGATGGGGTTTTATGTGCCAAAACCACCATCTGAATATAAGGCACTCCCCTACAGGACAGGGCCCTGGAGTGAATTTTATCGGACGTGCACGTAACTATTCTGTGCATTTCGCCGCTATCGAAATGCGTTCGCTGTGGTCAGGTTTCGATTCCGCTACCTCGTGGTTCGAAAGCAGACACCCCATAGGCTACCATGGCGGTGCTTTTGACCCATTTTTGGCCTTCACCGTTGTTAATAGTGCAGTTGTTTGGTATTGTAAGGTAGTTACGTGGCTCTGTAACTTTGTATCGTTGCCAACTGCCCCAGAAAAATAAACTAAAAAAAATAAGAAAAAGAGCTTGAATGGTGTCTTTTGTGAAAGCTGAGTTGTGCTATTGCGCCGAATCCGGACTATTTTTCCTGTCCTCCTGCTATATCACGTTATACGAAAAAAAAAAAAGCAGGTGCGTTTTTCATCTTTCATAAGTCAGCAAGGCGAGAGTAACGCATTTACGACGAGATACGCGCCGCAAGCAAAATGTCACTGACGAGCGCGCCTTCCAGCCGTCGCGATAAACTTGTCGGAGCAACAGTTTCGTAACACGTTGAGGGGGCGTGCAAAGAAAAGAAAGCGAACAGTGGAATTTTTGGTTTGACGTTTGTTGATCATTATGGTAGCTGATTTGATGGATTTCTGCGGTTTTACGTCCCCAAAACAAGCTCTGATTACGAGAGACGCCGTAGTGGAGGTCTCCGGAAATTTCGACCACCTGGGGGTTCGTTAACGTGCACTGACATCGCACAGCACACGGGTCTGTACATTTCGCTTCCATCGAAATGCAGCAGCCACGGCCAGGGTTCGATCCCGCGAGATCATTGTGGTAGCTATACCCGTGAACTTATTCGGGTATGGCTACCATACGTCTTGTATATTATTTTTAAAATTTCTTTCCTCATTCGCAACGTTCAGTAAGAGCGACGGAATGGATACCACGAGAGGGAAAACGCAGCAGAGGTAGGCAAAAGGTTAGATGGAGCGATGAAATTAAAGAAATTACAGCATATCCACGGAGTGAGTGATGATGAGTGGGCGAAGCTCGGGAGGTTCATCGTAGATCGTGCCGAGTTCCGGATTAATTTAGTTAACGCGCACGCTACGAATCCTTATGGTTCAACTACGCACAAGTGAAATATCCCACCGGCACTTCATTGCAAGACAAGATCCAGTGTGTGTGTGTGTGTGTGTGTGTGTTTATATATATATATATATATAGGGTTGCCGGTGAACGCTTCTCCAACGCGAGCAGTCGGTATTTCTCAATCAAGAAACTCTCTAGGAGACGCTGCCTGCGCAAACGTTGTCTCTCGCTGGTGAGGGCGCGTTCTCCTTCTTTGCGAGCTGGTACAGCGTTCCTCTAAGAAAGAGCGTTTCCATAGCTAACGCGCGCCTTTCGCTCTCTCTCTCTCTCTCTCTCTCTCTCACAAGACAGCAGAGGCACGCGCCGGGAGGCACGCGCCGAGGCGAACGCCGAGGGCGAGCGCGTGCCGGGAGGCACGCGGGTTACGCCTGACGCCTGACGACTGACGACTGACGCCTGACGCCTGACGCGTAACAAGGTTAGACTAAGAGGAGCTTCGCCCCTAAAAGTTTGCGGGCATAAAGTGGAACCAACTCGCTCAGGATAGGGTAGATTGGAAATCGTTGGGAGAGGCCTTCGTCCTGCAGTGGACCTAAACAGGCTGATGATGATGATGATGATGAACGTTCACAAACATTGAATGGGCCCAGAACCATAGCCTATAATGTTGGTCCATAAAGGCTTTTATATTAATTAGGCGTATGATAGGCAAAATTAAACGTAGTGATGCATTAAAAAACAATCCGTTCGGGTGGACACTCCGGTAACGCAAAAAATCCAACAAATGCAAGATTATCCAACCACAGTATCAAAACCATAAAATCACAACAGCGAACACAAGAAAAGTATCGAACGAAAAAAAAGGCAGAAACAATTTTAAGTACAATCTGAATAGGTTAGTAAGTTGCAAAGAAAGCTTCAGCGATAGTATCGCTTTGGTGACGTAAGTATCGCCTTCAGTGCCTCTTGCGCAGTGGCTGGTTGAACAAACCGGAGATCCTCCCTCACTTTTCCGGTTCTGAGTTTTAAGTTTGAAGTCTATTCAAAGTTGATGCATATACAGAAATAGACAGCTGAGTTGCGTCGCAATATTGAAAGTGTACTTAAAATTACTTCTACTTTTTTCGTTGGGTTCTTTTATTTCGTATTCACTGATCCGATTTTATGGCTTTTTTTTTATACTGTGGTTGGATAATTTTGCATTTGTTACACAATAATAATTGCTTGGGCTTCACGTGCCAAAGCCACGATATGATTACGTGGCACGCCGCGCGTAGTGGAGGGCTACGCAATTCTTTCGGCCACCCAGTGTTCTCTATAACGTGACCAGGCATTTGCACAGTACACACATGGGCCTCTCTAGAATTTTCGCTCGCGTCGAAAATGTTACCGCCCCGACCGGGATCGAGTCAACGTGCTTCGGGTCAGCAGGCAAGAATATAATGCACAGATCTGTACAATTAGTTGTGCATCAGGTTATGCATTACCATGTGCGGTGTGCTTTCGCTCCGTGTAAGACCTCGTGTGGCGCATTTGCCGCACGGTATCCAGGGTTGGCGTAATGCGGATGCATGCGTTTCCCAAGATCAACTTGATTTCCATACTGGTGTGCGCCATGCGTAATCGGGTATGTGCATTTCCGTAGGGTCACGTGACATTTTTTCTTTCTTGTCTCATACACCAGGTTTTCGGCGAGGCATATAGGTTTCACCAGGAATTAGAAATTGGTAGTGTGTGTTGCGGGGAGGGGTGCAACTGCGGGAGGTGAAGCGACAGATTTATTTAAATTTGTTGCTGTTTTCTTTTTACAAATTCGGGGGGTGGCGCGCCTTTAAATAAAATCTAAGCCCGCTCCACTGCAGTGTGTCTGTACGAAATGCTGTACAGTGATTCGCCCTTTCCCATGTGTCCTCGTGGTCTTGTCGTCGTTGTTTTCAAATTATTTACGCTTAATTTCATGCCGTTATGCGATTAATTACCATTAATTTGTATCTTTTATCTTATTATACTAGTCTGATTGATATTAGCTATCCTTGATCTGGATCCAATTTTAGCTGGTTTCGGTAAATTATTAGCATGTTTTGGCCCTGTTTTCAACTGTTGCTTGATGATGATGATGATGATCGATGATTGTGGTTTTGGTTAGGAAAGGACGCTAATTTTTGCAGCCCATGTAGGGAGCACGGCTAAGCGTCCGTGGGGGTGGCGGAAAGGGACTGAAAGAGATAGAGAAGAGAGAAAATCCGTAGTGGAGGGCTCCGGAAATTTAGGCTTTCTGAGCATGACAATGACATGAGTACACGCCGTCAGCCCGGGCTCCTAAAGTGCTCCAGTACTTAAAACGAGAAGTGCACCTGGCAGGCATTCTCACATAATTAATGGCAACTTACCATTGTCCTTCAACAGGAAAGCGTATAACAGCCGCACCTTACCGAGCACTTATACGTACCGGGCACAAACTTGGAGGATCACTAAAATGGTTCAAATTAGACTGAGGACGACGCGGCGAGCTGTGGAAAGCTGTAACGTTGAAGGGAAATTAAAAAGAAACAGTAGAAAATTTTATACCTATAAATGGTTATTTACGAATTCTGTCGTCGTTGATTGCGCACCATGGGTTGAATATTAGAAGAGGAAATGAGGGACAGAGTTCGATATTTTGAATCCCGCGCTCAATTTTCAGCACATCAACGCAAACATGACGTCACGGATCTCAAACTAATTCTTCGTATTTTGGCCTTGTACAGGCTCAACAGGATTCCACGAAACCCGTTACGTTAATTCTCTGGCCCCCTAAGGACAAATTGTAATTCGTTTTGATAGTTTAAATTCATGACGTCACAGCTAGTTGGTGCGGGAACTTAAAGGCGGCGTTGTCGTCGCCTGTATTTTCTTTTTGTGCGTTTTCTCACTTACCGGGCGCTTTTTCGTGGCAATAGTGGCGCTCTTGATATTGTGGAAGAGTGACTTACTGATACAGGAAAATTGCTTTTTGCTCTCTAGTGTTCCTTTAAATAAATACTGGTTCCAGCGAGTTCAGAGGTCAATGGACCTCAGTTGAATCAGCTGGGCATGTTCTCGAGCAAGTATACGCTTCCATCATTTATGCCATATAGCAGGTTCAATAGATGCGCAGGTTTCTCACCAGTGAAATTTACTGATTTTCCCAGACCGCCCTCTTGGCATGGTCACATTGCGTGTGCCGTCTAAGCGCGCACTAGAGAGGCATCGATAAGTGCGGCGTCCCTCAATGTGCGGAGCTACACGCTGCTTACTCCACAATTACAATACTACAAGTAACTTCCGCTATGCTTTCCTAGGCTTCATTATCTGTTTGCTGATTAAGTTGTTTCTAACAAATAAAAACTAGCCCTTGACCCCTTCTCTTACGCTGCTGTGGCTGGCATTTATGTTCTTTGTCTACGGTGAGAGACTTGTAGCAAGTTACGTCGCACTGACGGTGCGTAAACTTCCAAACTCGCCGGTCGTGTTCGATTGTGTACACTATACTATGTCACGATGTTGGGATTCGGTTTTGCGCTTTTTTTGCTTATTATTTGTTGAAGCGAAACTTCCTGAGCATTTTACCACCAGGCGCGGGATAGGATTGTCTCAAGAACACAGTTGCCATTAGGTTGACATTGCCAGAAAAAAAAAAAAAAAAGTCGCCGGAGTTGGACTTCTTAATGACGTCGTAGTACAAATCAAGAAGAAGAAATCGCTGCGGGCTGGGCTCATGATTTACGCAGAACGGAACTAACAGATAAGGTCACCGGTATTTTCTTTCTTTCTTTCTTTCTTTCTTTCTTTCTTTCTTTCTTTCTTTCTTTCTTTCTTAATAGTGCGTAAAGCACTTCCCGGAAGAAGCAGAAAGTTTAGGACATTTTCCAAATACGTTGACCCTTTTTCAAGAAGTGAGGTGCAGTGCCGGATGACTAATAGCATTGCTGTCGTCTTTCGGCACAGTCCACTTGATAACATGGTCCCTACAAAATACGCTCTTTACATATTTCAACTGATCACGCTTTACCACGTATATCGCAGCTTACTAATTTTGCTAATCTCTCCAGGATTAAAAGTTCTTTGTCTGTCTGTCTCCAAGATCTTTCTTTCCCTCAATGAGATATCTACGTATACAGTGCACATCTACCATTGCTTGTAGGCGCTCCTTCTACCTCTCTGCCAGACTGCTCTGAACGCGTATCCTTTACCTCGACTGATGAGTACCCACCGCTCCCGTGTGGTTGAACTGTCACTGCTCGTGTAACGCACTTCTTTTCTACAGTTATGTCTGCGTGAGTATCCCATGCATCTATTCCCACGTGCTGAATCCTGTGCCGACCTTTGCTGCAAGAGCAGCATGCATCCCCTATTGTGACTCCTTGATCCGGTGTGATTCAGCCGTCAAGCAGCCAGCTATAACCTCAAATAACACCGCCTTGATGTAGTGTAACTTGTTATTTCTTGAGCAGCTTCTTGTCGATGTCAAAACCTTAACACATAAGAAGGCTTCTTCCGAAAGAACAAATGGCTTCCACTGAGCTGCACACTAATGTGCCAAAGAACACTAAATTACTGCTATTTGTAGCTCGTCGAAAAGTAAGAAAATATGTGTTTGCTGATGTAATTTTCTTCCGTAGCCCTAAAGTCAAGAGACAACGGCAGTAATAGTTAAGTCATGTCCGCGAAACGCGATTCACCTCACGTGATTGGTGCAGCAGATAACTGCTTTACGAATTGCCTCCAGAGTTCCTTACTCAGGGCCATGTGTTCTCGGACATATCTGTTCCGTGCTCCAATGCTCCACAAGGCAACGTGGGTGAAATACAACGCCTCTATTAGATTAGAAGAGCCGCAGCAAGAGCCGCAGCAAGTAGAAGCCCACGCACCGGCAAACCATCGGTGAACGAGGCACGCACCCGAGAAACGCATTTGTAGCAGAAGGTATGGCTGCTTCGGCGGGCTTCAGCCTACGCTCCAGCCCCATTGTCTGCCGTCCCCGCACCAAGGTTCTCCATCCGAAGCAGACCAAGCTGTTCACAACCAGAATAGTGGCGAGCAAAGCTCGCGACGTTAATAGCATACGCTAGGCCACATCCGCCCACGTGCGCTTCCGCAACCGTTCCTGGGGAAGAGTCTAAAGCCGGGTATCTGCCTCGAAAAATGTAGCCGCTGGTTTGAAGCAGTTCTCTGACTAAAAGCTAACTAGACGACGTACGATACACGGAAATCTGAAAGCTGGCCATAAAAAGAATGCCGCGGAAATTACTAACAACGAATATGCACTTTTAGCTGCAGGAATTACTGGACCCAATTCATATGTGCCGTATTTCTATACTGAACAAAATTTTTGTGGTATTCGCTACAAAAATCACTATTGCGTAGAACACTATCACAAGGAACGTAATGATGCTTGTGCTCCTTTGTGCTTATATTTAGTTTTTGGGTGTGAAGGCTTTCACGCAGCATGCGTTCATGATACGCATAAATATTTTCATAAACTTTACGAGCGCAAATCACGCGCACACCTGCACACGCCCAGACACATGAAGAATAGACCACCACTCTACTTCATGTGTGTGGGTGTGTGTGAGGTTAGCGCTCGTAAATTTTATGAAATTATATCTAAGCAACTAGCCCAACATCAATTTATACGCATAAATATGTTGATATCTTTTGTACAGAATGTATAATATATGGTGCTTCATTTCTTCTTTCTGCAAACCACCATTTTGCCGCTGCGTGTGCAGGGAGACCAATTCTTTTCTATATAGCTGCTTGTGCAACTTTTTCCTTTCTTTATGTCCCCATATGCTGTTGTGAGTAAAATGCAATACTTCGGTCGACTTTAGTGTTCTCCACAAACACTGCGGCACTAGCGATAGGCCATTAGGAAATGACATGGTGTTGCTGATGTCATCTCTCCGTGTTCTGCTATATGCCAGTAAGTAGGCGGCACGCCAAGTAACTTCGACATTCGTTATTGTTCACCACACAGAACAACTGCTTGTGGACAGTAATGTTCAATGCGAGATGAAAGCATATGCCACGCAATGTCGCCCTGTGGTACAACACAAAATGTACCAAGTGTGAGACACCGACAACGCCGACTTCAAGACCAAGACTGAAAGAATGACGGTCAACCCGCTGTGGTAGCTCAGAGGCTGCGTGTTCGTTTGCGAAGTTCGATGTCCTGGAATCGAATCCCGGACTCGGGGGCCGCACTTCGATGAAGGCGAAGCGAAAAAAAAAAAAATCTTGGCGTCTCTTTTCTCCGCTTGCAGCGGCGCCCGATTGCGAACGGCGCGGGGGTCTTGTGCTCACCGCGTTAGTAAACGTACGTGGCACTGAAATTTCAGCTCTACTGGCTTAAAACCTGGGGAGGTTTCGTCCAACTGGACGAAAGTGTCATAAGGTACATAAAGGTCATAAGGTACATAAAGGTACATAAGTGTCGTCCATCTGGACGACGCTTATGTACTCCGTAGGCTGTTTTTGAAGGCACTTATTCTTCTTTAAGGACTGATTTATCATTTCAACACCTTCCCCTTCTGATCACAACCTCCGTTCCAGGCTTAACACACAGAACAAGCGCAACATGCAGTTCCAGTTAATGCTGTGTACGGTGTGACAACTCCGCGGTAAAAAGTGCATACTGAATTCTTTCACATTCTCTTAATGATGTTACGCGAGCGCGCCCCGCCACGGTGGTCTAGTGGTTATGGCACTCGGCTGCAGATCCGAAGGTCGCGGGATCGGATTCCGGCCGCAGAGGCTGCATTTAGATGGAGGGAAATGTGGAGGCCCGTGTACTGTGCGACGTCAGTGCGCGTTAAAGAACCTCGGGTGGTCGAAATTTCCACGGCGTGTCTGCTAATAACAGCTGGTTTTGGGACGTAAAACCCCAGAAATCAAATGGTTACGAGAGCGCGGCTTTCGGCAATCGTAATCATTATCGTGATTTCAGCACACAAGCGCTTTTAACAGTTAGAGCTATCGCGCCAAGTTTATTCGAACTGCTTTCACTGCCTAGGCGCATGGCTTTCATTACCACACGCGTACGAACGCCGCTCTCGGCAAATTATGAACGACTGGAAGAGGCGCTCCATTATTTTCATTTAAGAAAAAAACATAATAAATCAAGACGACACCTCAGGCGACATCGAAACGTACCGATGCGAAAAAAAGCATTACCCTTCAAAGCGCCTTTCTTGCTTGTTTTCTCGTCACGGCGAGCGTCAAAATGCCCCGGGCGGTATTCCTTGCGCTCCGTTATGCAACCGGCTAAGAAACGGTGATTGTTGAGAAATCGTCAGCTTCGAACCTTTCTAACGATCAGAACGACATATAGCTGAGCTATTTGTTGTACGGATTCATAACGGAGAATGTAACGCGTGCACACACAGATACACTGGAAGACAACCAAACAACGCCTACACCGACTTCCAATCTTTTTTTTGTAGGGGCGAAGCTCCTTAGGGCGTGGGTCCGTCCTTCCCTCGATGTTTGTAGCCACCTGTAGTTTCTGAAGCGCTCACTGGCGCTAGTATGTCTACCTATAATGCGCTCGAAGCCCAGCATATGCTCGCTTCTTTCAGATGTATGGGAACGCGTAGTATGGGAGTCTGTCTGTCTGTCCGTCCGTCCGTCTGTCTGTCTGTATATCTGTCTGCCTGTCTGTCTGTCTGTCCGTCCGTCCGTCCGAGCGCTGCGGTGCTGCTTAGCTAGTACGTGAATTGATCAATAGATGGCGCGGAGGCGCTCGCTGCGTGATAAGCGAGCGCTAGATGGCGACACACAGTGTTCGTCACGTCCTTGATGATGTACTGGGCAAGATTCACGGAATATTCACGGTTTTTACCGATGAACCTCCGGAGCTTCGCCCACTCATCATCATTCACTCCGTGGATATGCGTGGATCTTTTTTTCAGCATATAGTGCACCCTTTTAGTAGGTAGTAAGCACTTGCGCTGTCTGTTCCTTTTTTTTTTCTTGTTTTCGCGTTTGGGCACTTTTTTGACCCCTGAGCTGTTTAGGGTCGAGGTAAAGCATTGCGGAACGCTGAGACGTAAGATTGAATGGTTCATGGAATTTTACGTCCCAAAACCACGATACGATTATGAAGGACGCCGTAGTGGAGGGCTCCGGAAATTTCCACCACGTAGGGTTCTTTAACGTGCTCTGAAATCGCACTGGTCACGGGCCTCCGTTCAGACGTAAGAGTGGAGCTTTCACGCAGAAGAAAAGAGCTTTTGCCCTCGACCAACTACCCACACTCTTTCCCACTGCTGCATGACGGTCATATATCGATCGTGACAGTGCTACATGGCAGAGATACTGAAAAAAAAAAAAAGAATGTCTCGGGTTGCGCGAAAGGGAAGAGCGCCTTAGATTTTGCGCTTCCCCCACTACCCGCACTCTTGGCCTCTGCCCACTGCTATATGATAGCGAGCTTGACACCATTCCCGCAGCTGAGGGCTTTACTCGAGTTTCTCAGGTGTGGAACTGGTTTTACCATTGTTTTCTCTCAGGATATCGCTCCATTCCAACGTTTTCTGTAGTTTATTGTTGTTGCGCAGATGTATATGTCCGAGTGTTGCATTTAATAGGTGTTGTATTGTATCAGGCAATTTATAATACTCGTATAGTACGCGGTAACAAAATGCGCAGGAAAAAATTATTGCGCCACTCGTACGCGGAAAGCGTGCACTCAATTTTCTCGCCGTGGGACACATCCCGCATATCTGGGTCTACTGAACGAAAATTCTAATGGACAGCCACAAGAAGAAGAATGGGTATTCTTGTTTTGTGAGCTATTCTTTCGTTTAATCAGCACTCTCGATCGTTTTCACTAGTAGTATGTCATATTTAATGGCGCATACTTTCCTCCCAGGTCATAGATTTTGTTCTTCTAGCCGTCGAAAATTCTTAGGCCCTTGCATTTTGCCTCGATCAGGACTCCAATGCACTGCCGACCAAGTGCACTTGTTTCCCGCATCCGCATATTACTGAGACAATGCTATTCATTTTGTACACGTGTCTACTGGTATTAGCTGTTACATAGGCTTCCTTGTCACTCTCCCATTCACTGCTTACTGCAACTTGAGGTGGTGTTGCACGCGGTACTCTCAGCGTCGAAAGCTTAGGAACTGCGGGACAACAAGAGAATCATCTTCAGCCTCGCATAATCCGCACTGCTGCCTTGTAATCTCGTACCTCATACCTTACCCTTCTTTTTCGCTCCATTGACCATGTCGCAGCCCTTAACTTTTCATTTGCTTAATCGACCTTTCTCTCTCTCTGTCTCCCTCTTTTCTTTAGACTTTCAATCTCTCCCATTAATTTTCCTTTGTGCAGGGTAGCATACAGGTTGTCTTACACTGGTTAACCTTCCTGCCTTTCCCTCTCTACTATTTCCTTCCTTCCTAATTGACCTTACTTTTCTCTTGCATCGTCCGTACCACTAAAATTCAATGATTGCATCGTCTTTTCTTTCGTCTTCTTTTTTTATAGACAGCTGAGGGCTGCCAGTCGTCGTACTTTTGAAAGTGCATCCATTACTTGCCAAAATGGTCATGCTCATTTGAACAATTGTGGCCGCTAATAATGGAAGGCCTCTCCTGTTGCTTCCTTTTCCTTTCTTACGAGTCTGTTTCTTCCATATTGTGCCAAAATCTATTCTCATGACTTCAACCCACTTGCCCAGCAGCAGGTTCTACAGAAGCTGCGTCGCATCACGCATGGTTAGACAAGGGTACATGCAGTGTCCGCCAGGACAGTCTAGAGGACATGAGGTTTGACGACTGACCCTAATGTTCTCTGCCTCGACGGTTACAATCCGATGGAGGCAAGAATGTTAGAGGCCCGCGTACTGAGCGATACCAGTCCACGCTGAAGAACCCCAGGTGGCCGAAATTTCCGGAGAACTCCACTATACGACGTGCCTATCATATAGTTGTTTCGGCACGCAAAACGACAATTATTGTGAAAGTTTCGTGCATTCGCTTTCATTAGGCAGTAGTGCCTTGAGCGGTTGAGTCTCATGAGTTGATGAAGCACTTCAGACTAAACTACCCTTGCACAAACCGAACTAACCAATTCTTGTCTGGTGCAGTCTCACTATTATTGTTAGAAGTGGAATGCGCGAAGTATTTCTCACCTTGCACGGTTTATCACTGCCTCCCGCGTAAAGGCCGGACGACAAAAATAGCGCGGAAGCATAGCCACATGCAGTTTCGCGTGTGAAAGCTCGCGTCAGGTGCAGATGCGAGGCGGGTCGGAACACCAAGTCCAAAAGTGGAATCCCCCCTCTGGGAAACTTCAGGGGGCGCAACACGGCGTTCGCCAATTGCTCAACAGCCACCGCCCTAAGCGTTTTTAAAGGTGCTAATGGTTATCGATCCCGACCGGTGGGGTACTGCTGGAGTAATTACCGTGTCGCAATACTTGCACGAGGCAAGGGAACAAAGCGGACAGTCCCACCCTCCTCCGAGCATCGTCTGGCACGGCTTCCCTACGATAATAGATTCGTTAATGAGGATCGTTGGCTGATCAATTGGCCAGCCCGGTTGTTGCAGAAGGCACGCTTGGAATCCGAGCTTTTAGTCGCTCTGGAGTTGGTTGGTTCTATTGAGCGACACTGACAAGTGGCTTCCTTTGTAAGTCAATAGTGCAACGAGAATTGCTGGAAGGCAAGTAGCGACTGCGAGTAAGCGTTCGAGGCAGGTTTGTTAAGCGGCTTTGAGCGTTAAGTTAAAATATGAAGTTCCGGCTGTTAAATAATGACGTGGCCTTTTGCAGTGATGATATAATTGTCTACAACTTACTCAAACGTGCATTCGATGGCGATCTGCACGCCCGTGGTTGGTTTGTCTGCAATTGCTGGTTTTTTCTACTACGCCGCGCTTCTGAAGTCATTGCGAATGACGCAAACGCAGCGTCCACGATGCGTGATAAGCTTTCCGTTTTAGAAGTGAACAGTAGCTTTCCCTGATTTTTATGGTTTAAACTGATTTTCTTCTGTGGCCGGCCGAATAACACTGCTGCGGAGGCAAAGGGTAATCCCGAAGTTCCGGCGCTTCCTTTTCTGAAATTTTGAACCAACGTCGGTAGTTACCTAACGCACAAGAAATCGAACTGTTTCGTTGCGCTGCAAGGATAAATTGCGTTTAATAGCCTGTCGCCATTCAGCTGTGCTGCCAACAGGATATGTATGATTCAGCACGCACTACGGTCGTTGATCTTGCGGTCGTTTGTCGTGAATCAGCCTGCTGATTCTATTTTGTTCTTTCATCTTTTCTGTTAACGCATAATAGACAGTAACGTAGAGGTAAACAAGAACAAAATTTTGGATTTTTTTCCTACGCAGTGGCGTTTCGCCAAACGCCCAACAATTAAAACTCGTGAAGTTTTCTGATGTTTTGGTAATGCACATGGGATCAATACACACAACAGAACGCCCAACAGAAATGCCATTAGGCATACTTTAGACATTTTATATAATGTCTAAAGAATATCTTTAGAATGTATTTAGACATTATTTGGAATCACTGGCTTGCGTCGCCGCGCGCCAGTAAGTCTAAAGAAGCTTCCGGCACCGTAGTGAAAAGTTACTTTTCGAAAGCGTCAACGTCTTGCAGTTGGGGTATCAGCGGGACAGCGATACAACGCAATAAGAAACAACGGCAAAATAAATTACGGCGTGTTCTTGGCCTTTCGGGAATATCGTGGCTACGTTCTGGTGTGTAACTGAGGCAGGAGCAGTTCAGAAGTAAATTGAGCACTGTGGCTCTTTATAAGAGCTCAACAACCACTTCGAGAAAACGAGCAATCCTGTTTTCCATCACACGTACGTATTAGCACATAAACGGGATAATTTTACGAGTATGCATAACGGTACACTTGCAGTACAATTCTCTGCCCTCTCAACCGTTCCTTCTGCAGTTTTAGGCGCTTTAGCAGCGTCTGTCACATTTTGGTCTCACACTCATGTCACGTGATTCCGAGCTCCTCAAGATCTCTTCCTTCTAGTCCATTTTAGTTTCAGCAGCAGGTACCAGGCATGGTCTTGTTTAGAGTTTTACTATAGAGGCTTTCTCATGAAGGTGTGCGGTTTTGTGTGATGTTCCGTTGTCTTTATTTGTCGTATATGATTTTTCTGTCTTGAGGTTTCAACATTGGTCATTTGTACGGCTTCGATTTTTCTGCATTGTCACTGCTACAGTTCCCTGTAATTTCGCCATACCGCGTAAGTGCTCCAGCAACAAACCTTGTATATAACGTGATGTGTCTTTCTAACGATGCATCAAAAGCACAACGCAAGCCTTTCGAAAAATGAAATCAGCGCGATCGTACTGATGAGGCTTCGACGCGCAGCAATGCGTCTAAAGAACTACAGGCACCTCCAGAGCCACCAGTCCGAAGTTTTCCCATCGAAAACATAAACGTCATGCAGCTAGCGTTTCGGTACATCCGCGATATATTAAAGCAAGAAGCATTCGTGAAACAAATCTCGGCGTGTTTTCGCCTTGATAGAATGCCGTTGCTTGTAATATCAATGGCTGCGCGCACCATGCGCAACTTTGCTCTGAAACAGCGATTTCGGCAAACTTCTTAAAGACATTTTACCAAAGTTATAGAATCTTTAGTGCATATAGAGTGTTTATGACATTGCGAACTTTAGTACGCTGTGGTTGGGATTTATCGAATAAGAGAATACGTTGATCACGTCGATATCGCTTACTTATCAGCGTAGCGCGCTAGGAAAGCAATGAATCTCCTTTTCAAGGGCTCATTGCAGTCATTTTATATTTTGTTTGCTGTACATTTTCTTATATATACATGACTCGTTATATAAACACAGCTTGGTGCCGCAACTCTGGGAAAACCTGTCCGTGGTCACTCAGTGTCACGAAAGAATAATCAGCACCCCTACTATCGACAAAATGAAAGCAAACTTTGGCGTGTGCTTTCCTGAGCTAGTGCATTTATTTATTTATTTATTTATTTATTTATTTATTTATTTATTTATTTATTTATTTATTTATTTTCCTGATGCTGTTTCTTGGCTGGTCTTCGAATGTCCCAAACACGGTGGCAAAATATCTGAGGTATTCCTATGGTTTATATACGTGTATTTCCATCTCACTAGCATTGGTGCATAGCATAGTGGTTAAGGCACTAGCCTTCGGAGGGTGGGAGCCCGGGTTCAAGCCCAGCAGCAGCAACAACTTTTCTCTTCCAGTTCGTTATAGTTCCTTCCAGCGCTTCATAGAGGCCGCCATGAGTTCCCCTTCTTTGGGAGCGCCTGGTCTTGCCGTGACTGTACGCCGACACAGGCAAGGCAATACAATCTTCGCTTGAAAAAGTGACAAGTCACGACAAGTCATGGGTTTTTTGCCACTTTTTTTTTTAAACAAGAACAACAGCTGTGATGAAAATGTACAAGCCGCACCCGCGGTTGGTGTCTGCGCGCGCTTGCCCCAAGCAGGAGGGGCGTTTATCCGTGCCATCCCTTTCCGTATCCGCCGCGGAATCCGCCGAATCCTCCGCCGCCGTATCCACCGCGGAAACCGCCGAATCCTCCACCGCCGTATCCACCGCGGTATCCGCCGCCGCCGAAGCCTCCGTAGCCGCCTCCGAATCCGCCTCGTCCGAAGCCGCCGCCGCCGCCGAAGATTCCAGCGTAGGCCACGCCGACGATGGCCAGGAGTAGAAGGGCGATGCACACGGACTTCTGCTACATGCAAGGATAACGAGCAACCACTTATGAGAGAGACAGAGAGAGAGAGAGAGAAGAAATAGAGGAGAGGGAAAGGCAGGGAAGTTAACCGGTTCGCTACCCCACACGTGGCAACGTCGTAAGGGAGATTGCAAGATGGTGAAGAGAGGGAAATGTCACATGACACAGCACACAGTCACAGTCCGTCACTCTTGCGTGGGCCGCGACATTACTGTCACAGACGCTTGTCAAAGTCTGTTTCCTTTAAAAATTCTATGAGTTTCATTGCTGGGTATCTAAGTGGATTTGCATATGCGCGTTCTCTCTCGCCCCGTTGCACATTATTTGGGGACGTCCGGCGAGCTGAAGAACGTGTGAAAACAAGAGAACGCGCCCATGAGGCGCCTCTAGCTATTGGTGCGTCCTCACAGATAACGGTATCCCACGATGCACTGCTGACCACGATAAGGCACGATTAGCATCATCCTTTCAGCAGTTACTTGGCTATCTTCTGCAGCCTGTTTAAAATGCTCAGCCAATCACAACTAAGAAATCTGATCCGGATCAGGCCCGATCGCGATCGAAAGTGACTATGTGACACTGGCATTACGCTCTTTGGTATGAGTGAGAAAATTATGAGAGAAGTAGGAAATTTAATTGGTCTCTGCAGTACAGCGACGAATTTTGTTAGTTCCGGCTCATATTGTACTCATATGAGTACAAATGACAACCACCAAAGGTCGCACTTCTTCGTGTCTGACCGGAACATCGTTCTTGTGGTGTCAGCTGTTCTTGGTGCACCGCAAGACAAAGTGTTCATAACCCGCTGGTCAATGGCAAGAGCGAACAGTGTAACTGTAAGTGTGGGCTCAATGTTACAGGCCTCTCGATATAAAGGCAATAAAAGTTACTTGTAACTATTTACAACTTTTTAAACTTCTGGAATGCCGTGACTGCTTACACATAGCATGTCAGCCATGTGCTTTCTGATTTAGAGTGCAAGAAGTTGCTGCAACACTTTTGTAGGCGGCATGTAATGTTTCTACAGCTGTCCCAGGGTAGGTATACTACGGCATGGAAAATGTAAGACACTTGATGATGTCAAGCATTTTGACTGATTTCTACCACCGCTGTAGCTTTTTTATTACTGATACAGATATTATGAGAACCTTTCTTTTCCACTGCCGCAGGCGACGGCTGTGCTTCAGCACTGTCAGTTCCTTCTACCCACCCCTTTTCATATTATTTATTTATTTATTTATTTATTTATTTATTTATTTATTTATATCACACCACCAGGCATCCATCCTTGTAACATAACAGGAAATGTTGAAAGCAATGGTAGCGGTTGCGAGTGATCAAATGCAACGTAACTACAGCATCTAGGATTTAGGGCACCTCTTTGCAAGGCCAGTGCGACAGAGATTAAGACATAATTTCACATTCAAATTACGGTTACAATATATAATTAGCTGCGCAGTCTGGGACGTCGTTACAGCTACAACAATGAAGATTCAAAAGATGGACAGGAGATACAGTACACTCCAGCAAAGCGACACAGACTAGATGCAATGTTTGCCGGCCTTGCGGTGTAAGTTCTCTAATAGTAGGGTACCAACTCCTTTGACCTTCATTACGTGCCTAAATTACCGATTGAAAAGAACCACGGTATAACCGCCCGTGCAGCTTCACGTTTGCGCCGTGGCTGCACATATCCGTGCATTAGAACTGGTAGTTAACCCTGGGGAGAAATCCTTGAGCTAATGAGCGGATGTCAGCGACTGAGGTCATTCGTATGCAAGTGATTGCTACTCAGTATTGTTACTAATACATGAAGCTCGGGTGTCGTATCTTTTACTTGCCTTTTCGCTTCTCTTTCAAGAGCTGTTGACATTCGCCTTCACACTGAGTAAGCCGTAGGAAAACAATGCAACCTGTCCCCCATGGTGTTACCGTGGTTACTGTGTTCATCTGCTCACCCCGAGGGTTCGGGTTCGATCCCCGCCCGCCGTGGCGGTCGCATTCTTGAACGCAGGTAAAAATGTCAGACACCTGTGCCCTCGGCTGTACGGTGTGCTCCATTATGGGCCGTGAAATTATGGGCCGTGCTCCATTATGTGCTTTGTTTTGGGCCGTGAAACCCCAGCAAAATTATGTTATCTTGTCAATGCACACAAGTTACACAGTAATGCACCGTCGTGCTCAAACTATGACTTGCCTTCCATCCCAAACTTTTTTTTAAATTGCATATAATGTTTCGACACTCTTATCTGTGTAATTCCTTTAGGACAACATGCCTTTCGACTCGAAAAGGATATACCGTGTTATGCTGAAACCAAACAGTAAAGTGGCTGCCTGCCTCTTCTCATAATATCGGTGGAACTTCCTCGTCGTCAATATTTCTCAAGTGCAATGCTGCTCAACCAGAGAAGCAACTTCTTCAGGGATCGGCAAAGTCGTCTTTGTTTCAAGTTGTGGAACTCATGTAGCAGCGTTGCTGGAGCCCCCATTAGCTAATAGGACACGATTTCGTTCTCTTGAAGATGTCACAGTGTATTACGGAAGTGCGTCATCGTCCGCTACAAAGCATCGACCAAGTTAGCCAGTGAGCCCCACGCCAACAAGCCGTCATCACTGGCCTGCAGGGGATTGATCAATGCCGAGACCGGATTGCGTAGCTAGACGAAAGAATCCACTGTGTCACTGCTGTCACCGACCATGAAAAGCCCCTTTCAAAAACGTTGCAAAAGGCCCGCCCCGCTCGGCCTTTCTGAGATAAAACATTCTAACCGGACCATCCCCGATGGAACCGATGTGGCGTCCCTTCGATTTCTGCTGTCACATCTTCTCAGCCTGCGCGTCAGATAAACTCAAGATGCCCCCCCCCTCCCCTCCTCCCCAAACCGTATCCACTTTCTTTGCTGTTTGTGTTTGGACCACACAGTTGAAATAGGCGCAGAAAAGTAGAGCAAAACAAAGAGGGCGCTCTCCGTGCAAGCAAAATGTCGCCGTTGTTTTTGGAGAGCACGTGTTTGGGTTATAAAAGGCTGCATAACATCATCTCTAGCTCCCGCCTGCCCTTCCAGCCATTCGCCTACCCCGCGCACAGAATCGCATCGCGGCATCTTGCGTTTCGGATTC
The DNA here is from genome assembly GCA_013339685.2 of Hyalomma asiaticum. NCBI lineage: Eukaryota > Metazoa > Arthropoda > Arachnida > Ixodida > Ixodidae > Hyalomma > Hyalomma asiaticum. The sequence continues at coordinate 98,367,419 of CM023485.1, read as the reverse complement.
ACCCTGAAATGGAAAACGGAACAATATAAAGATCGCAGTTTTCTTAGCTGCAGCCATCTCGATTCTTGGCTTTCGCTTGCTCGCGCTTCTTCCTATCGCTTCGTGCGGCCGGCTTCTGCAGTGTTTGGCGCACGTCTTGTACGTTTCGCTGTCTGCTTTGTTTCCCAGAAGGTCGCGCTGTACACGCAGAAGGGAGAGCCGTCGTGTAGGGACACCGAGCAAATGCATAACGCAGAATCCGGTGGGTTCTCGTTTGCTTGTTTCTTTGTCTTTTTTTTTTCTAAGAAAAGGATGCCCATAGATGGAAGGAGGGATGCAGCGGCGCTGTGCCCCCATGCATGCCTCGCATATCGCAACGTTTTGGTTCGCTTGCCCTGCTCGATCGAAGTGCCCGCCTACGCTCGTATCTGTGTACGTCTAGTCTGGCTCAAGTAAACCGTAGGAGCCAAGGGCGAAAAAGGAGGCGTTCGCCGAAGACAAAATGCGAGATGCGGTGAGCAAGTAAATCATTGTTCAATTTTTGGAATGGCTTGAGCGCGAGAAGCATTGTAGTATCGATGTAAGGAGCTATAGAAACAACGGTGACGCGAGAGGGGTGGGCGTGTACAAAAGAATTCGACCGTTAGTCGTGGCCACTTCGGGATAACCGTATGTGCGAACCAGACTACAGTCTCAAGTGTTTGCTTGTTAAGAATAACTGGGGCCCCGGTCAAAGAAGGCATTGCTTGTTTTAGCGGTAGATAGAGGCTCTTAAAGATACTACGACGCAAAGGCGTCTCAAGATATAAGTGTAGCGTTGACGTTGTGTACCTTTGCGCAACACTTGAATGTCGCAGTGAGCTCAGTGGAAAGAAGAGTTTTTGGTTTTCGTGTACGCGCTTCTATAAGCAGCCATTCGCCCCACATCGAGAAACTGTCAAGCACAGCGCACTCGGCCCCTGAAAGATGCAAGCCTAGAAATAGTGGTAAGCGACATTGAATATGAGTTATATCTTTCTTCTGACTGTTATGGATATTGGGCAATGCGCGTCCATGTACTGCAGAACAAGCTATCTAAGCGGGCTCCTTTGTTGCAGCCAGCGATTCCATGTGTCGGATTTCCTACTTTTGTCTCACCGACTAATCCTCGCTGTCGACAACTGCTTGTTCCTTTCTCTTGGAAAATATTTTCTATGTGTTATAGATTACTGGTCCTCTGTCTTGCCATTTACACTGCCTTCCCGCGTTTTCGCTCATTGATGATCACTGAAGCACCGGTCATACGAGTCACTTAACAATCGCACAAGCACATACGTAGCCTCTAGAATTGCGTAATCTGGGACCGACTATCATAGATAGAGATGCAGTGCAACTCAAAAAGCAATTACATTTGACATTGACGCATTTTAGTGCAGACGTAACCTGCATGGCAGCTGAAATATCTTCAACCCGTTACTTTCCTTCTGGGGGGCGCACAGATTAGGTTCAAGAATGCGTTGTGTCATGTCACAATATTCTTCTAAACGCCAACCAAGTCTACAAGTTCCCTACTGATTCCATCAATCCGTTATCATATACGAATAAGGGCAGAGACGTTGTTCAACTGGAACTGCCGAGAAAGCTGGGTTTATGGCGGCCCACTACACCGCCGGCAACAAACCATTCACATGCATTAGGCAATCAGTCAAGTGGTTGAAGTGAGTTCGATGCTGCCACTATGCAAAGCAGTTACACGACACACAAACCTCCGGAGCTGACGCACTGTCTATGCGAATGCGCCAACAGTGAGACCACAAGAGCCGTTAGAAGGATAACACGGGACGTACCATGGTGAAGGTGCCTTGTCGATTCGCAGGGAAGAGTGTACGGAACTTTAGTCCTCCGAGCTGCGCCTCCGATCTGCGATCGTGCACAGTCTAAGCGAGTCTTTTTATACCGGCGGTCTCCGGTGCAATGCCGCTGTGGCCGCATAAGGCGTGGTCTGTGCACCATGACGTGGACACCACACTTTCGCCAGTGTTCGAAACACAAAAGCTTCCAGGAGAGGGGTGGGAGGAGGTAAGCACGAGTGGTTCGGCCTCCCCGCACGGACCAGAAGCACGTGGCGCTCTTTGCGGTGGCGAGGAGCGCCTAACTGGGCCTTGACAGCTCTCTGACCGACTTGGCATAAGAAGAAGAAAAAGGACAGACGCAACCCCGGTAGACGAACTCGCGCACAAAGGACGCAACTTCCCAACTCTCTCTCTCTCTCTCCCATCTCGCCCTCCGAGCCGTCTCGCCCCTAGAAACTGACATGCTACCTACCTGTTCAGCCAAACGAACCATTGCAACTGTCGAAACGGGGCAATTTTCGCCTTCCCGGATAACGCGATCAGGGGGGGGGAGTACCCGGAGAGAAATCGAAACGAGAGCGTAAACAAACTCTCTCGCGATCTTTGATTCACGTCCGGCGAGGAGACCACCACCGCTACGCTGCCCCGGGGCTTCCAATACAGGAACGTATAACATCTAGTCCGGTGGAACCGTGCATGAAAGGAAAGGGCGTCCGGTTTTTTGCTTAACCCACTTGCGGGGCGTTATGTGGATCAAAGTCGAGCTTGTTCATGCACGCATGCATGCATGCATGCAAGGCCCGCGCCGCGGCTCACTCGGTCTCCCATCTTAATTCGTAATCGCGCTCTCCCACACTCTCGCACGCGCCTGTCTCTTTTCTTTTTTGTCTAGATTCGGTAACCTTCGCTCGTTCCGGAAAGGGTCCAGGACGTCTCGAAGCGTGCCCGCTTGCATGCGCTCATGATGTATGGGCTTTAAAAGCCGTGTTTGCAAAAAGGCCGCCGCATCGCGCGAGGTGGGAGTGGGGGGGTGAGGACTAGACGGTAAGAGGAGTGCGCAGCGCTCTCACCCTTTCCGACGACCATCGACCTTGTCTGCCTCGTCTGCGACTCTTTGTAATTACGTTCTCCTTCATACGTCCGTAGTATACACGGCCAGCCGCCGCGTCTCTCGGAGGGGGCATTAACGTTGAGGTCCCGGTAATTGCGCACCGCTCGTTGCACTCGGAAAAGCGGGACCTTGGGACATCTCGGAGGCGATGCGAAAGGATAATCTCATTCTCGCTGATGTACAACGCGCCGAAGTATACTGTACACCTGTTGCGCTCCGCATCATTATCGTATACATCGTGACGCGCTCACGGTCCGGTGAGCACGCTGCGGGGGCAAGGACTGGAGCTGCGCCGTCGCACCCGTATCGAAAAAAGTTCGAAGCCGTATAGAAGACCGGTGTGGGCAGGTGGGGGAAGGACCTATACGAAGAGCAGAAGCAGTGAATTGCGCAGCGTGATACCGTGCCCTGGTTCGGTTAAAGGTGTTCCGCGCGGGTCTTCTTCGGCCGTGTCGATGCATTTCGCTCGCGCGCTCATTTGCATAGCCTGGACAGCACGCAGCCGAAGACTTGACTGTGCCGCGTATGCGAAGCGGGAGTTACACAGTATGGTCATTCATATCGATCAGTGGCACCGCTGTTCTTTCTATTCGTTCTCAGTGTATTAACGCCGACCCTTATGACATCTCCGTTCGATACGTCATCGGTAAATAAACGTCCCGAGCAGCTTCTTCTCCTGGCTTGCTCTCGGGGCTTAGGAATCGCGATCTGCGTGAGCGATATTTCTGACACAGCATGTTTCTTTTTCGCCCCCGCAGTTCCTCTTCTTATAGTGGTATCATGTCTTTAATTCACTTCCGGGACCTGGGACCTGTTGTGCCATTGTTGGTAAACAACTGTCTGGGAAATCTTGCAGAGTAGGAGTTTATGTACTGTGGCTTAGAGCACTGCACGGGCCGCGGCCCGGGCCAGTCCTGGGCCCGCTTTGTGAAGCCCGAACCTAGCCCAGGCCCATGATAACAAGCCCGGGACATGCCCGGGCCCGTTGTTTCAAACCCGAGCCCGGCCCTGCCCCATGGTTCCAAGCCTGAGTCCTGCACTGACTCGCTCGTTCAATGTTAACTTTGCCTAGTGCCTGCGTGCGTATGTGCAGGCTCGGCTGAGGCATGCTGGAGAAAATTTGTCGCTGGCGGTAACTGTCATTTTTGCCTTAATTGCCCTTTGTCACAGGCGATCTGATGAAGTTTGGCGTTTGCAGGCATTAAATATTCATTTGCCTGACCGCGGTGATGTTACTTAGGGGTTAAGCTGTGGCGCTAATGATTTAGGACGCGCGTTCTATTCACTGCAACGACAGTCACATTTGGACGGGGAAGAAATCTAGTGCACTTGGATTTCGATGCATATTAGAGAATTCTACATAGTCGACATTTTCTGGTTCCTGATGCTGTTTATACCAGGTAATCATGTAGTGGATCTCGAACGTGATGCCCGAGGATGTAAATGAAATGTTCCGATGACATGAAGAACCTTTGCAATAAAGGTTGAGTGATATTGTGTCGCAGGAAAAATCTTTTTGAAGATGCCTTGGGGCTTACACAAAACTTAAAGGGACCGTCTACCTTCTTTCTCCGATTTCCTGTTTTCGTTTTCTTTTTGTCGGAATAGAAAGCTAACCAATTCAAAGTGTTCAAGCTCGCAGTGGTTTCGCTGAGAAATCAGTGGATGTTTATAAAACGGAATTTTTCGTTCTTCGTGACCGTCCCCTTCTGTATTTGTAGGGACGGCGGCAACACTGGTTACTGGGCTTATGTAATATTTTTTTAGAAATGGATGTTACTATTCGTCATGAAAGACCATTACCAGATGTGTGTCAAATACAATTTTAACTAACAAACTTTGCTCTTAAGCCGGATAATTGAACCGGAATGCGTATTTCTTGGTTTTTCGTTACACTTCGAGACTGACGCTCATCACAGAGGCTGCACCACCGGTCGTTTTCTGACGACTTTCTGGATCAAGTTAAAAATATTATTCCTTCTTTTTCCGGTACAAGCAGGTTCGTTCCCGTCTATGTAAGGGACGATCTTCTCATTTTCACCACAACTGCGAAAAAAGAAAATCCAAGCAATGACTAGGCAGTCCCATTAATGTTCCCTTCTCCAGAGTGGCCACGTTTTAGTCAGCCTTGGGAGAACTTCCACGGGGCACCCTCATATTTCAAGGCATAATATTTCCTATGAATGTCTTTTTTTTAAGCTCTGTGATTCAAGGGAGCGAAGGTTGGATGTATAAGGTGAATTTTATCAGCATTTTGTCATTTCATCTTCGGCACAAAGTCCCTAACACAGCGACGTGCATGATATGCGCATGTGCTTGAAGGCCTGTCTTAGGCCCTTCAATGTAAGGGCCCCAGCCCGGACCAGGCCCGTGGCTGGAAGCGCCGGGCCCACGGCTCCGGGTCCGCCGTAAAGCTTTTCGGGTGGCCCGGCCCGGCTTTCAGGCCAGGCTCGTGCTTTCGGGCCGGCCCGGGCCCGTGCAGTACACTACTGTGGCTCACAATAGAATGTGAACCTATAATTTTACTAAGGTAGTGTACTGGGCTGTGCGAACATTCGGATATTTCGAATATTCGTCGAGAATTACATCTTCAATGCTCGTATTCAATTTAAAATTAAGGCATTCGAACTTTTCAAATATTCGAGGTCATTCGAACATTACGAGAGACTGAGCATGCGATCCGCTCATCCAGCGCCGTTAGAGTTTGCGCAAACTATGCTGGTTACCGTGTGCGCGCTTTTCAACGGGCAATCAAAACGTGTTGCCATGGCGTTCGAAACCGCAAACTTTCAATTTGACGATGTGAAACAGTTAATACTCCTCCGTGATAGCCTTCAGTCGCTTCCTGTATGCTGCGATATTTTACCTAAACAGTTGCAATATTACAAGTTATAGGCTGCGCACTGCGTTGTGATACAGATGTATTTGTCGTAGATAGTTTATTAGCGTATATTCTTAACATAGTTATGTGTTGAGTAAAATTTTATCACTGAGGGTGCAGTTGTGTTTCGACATCCTATATCCGATAGATATCCGAAGCTTGGTAGTTGTACTCGATTCGTCCTAACAATTTTTGATAATCGCAACACCTCTTATATTACATTTATTTATTTATTTATTTATTTATTTATTTATTTATTTATTTATTTATTTATTTAACCATACATTTAATCCCTGATGAGATTATAATAAGAGGCGATAGACAATGAAAACAGTTGCAAATTACCGCATTCAAAATGCAAACAGAGCACACAAGTGTTTTTACAAGGTCTTCATGACACAAGGAAGAGATTCAAATTTTGGTTTGAACTTATGAATAGCTATGTATAGCGCAAATAACTTCGAGATAAAAGTGCCAAACATACCTATAGGTGTTCAGCAGAGTACAGCATAAATGCATGTTCAGTACCCTTTCTGTTTAAGGCAGTGTTTCTTAGACATGGATATGTTGGGGACGCCTTGTCGGCCGGTGGGACTGATGGGGGACCCCCATGCGGTGACAGGAGGTGGAGAGGGTGTGAGGGTGCAGGGGCTATGAAATAACACAACGTACCGCTGGTAACAAGTAGCAACCGAGGCAAATAAAGCGAACGTTGTGCGGGTTGCTGCCGCGGTTCCGGAAGCATGTTCCCACAATAGGCAAATAAGTGGGGCAGTATGAATATAAATTTTTTTAACTTTTCATCAAAATCAAATAATGAAAACCAAGTGCAAGTAGAATACCATTCGAATTTTTAATACAAATCCTACTTTTGGCTTTTGCAAACGTTCTCATGAACCAGACGCAAACAAGCAAGTTGACTGTACTGAAAATATTGCATAGGAAATTACACGTTGTAACAACGCTCTTGCTTGGCAGTTGCAGTGATTCAGTGCTGTGATAAAGCAAGGGCTCTTTGTTTGGGGAACAGCGACATCGGTGAAACGTCACAGTTACTCCTGACACCTAAGACAGGCCTTCACTAGAGACAGTAGTGCCAGTGTGTTTTGGTTTCTTCCTAATAATGTACTGTAGCCTGTGACAATCAGCCCTGTGGCCCCTTCTTACTTTCAGCACGCTTCACCGCGCAATTGTTCTGTATCGTGGCAAAGCTAGCCTTGCCGTGGTGCACTAGTGTCATGCGGCGAAGTTGCGTTCACCGTGGCACAGTTATAATATGCGGTGAAGCGTAAAAAAAAAAGAGAAAATAAATAACAATGCTTTTTTTATTTGCTTTTGGATATGGATTTTGCGGGCCCCATTTGAGAACCACTCCTTTATGGGACACTAAAAACAATGCCTAGATATTGTCAGAGAAGCAGACCATTCTTAATGCCTATTTGTATTCGTACAGGCATAAATTTATTCCGATACCGTTTCAATTTTGAACGCTCAACATGTATAAATGGTGCCCCAAGTATCGCGCGCCAAGATTTTAAAAATATCTGAGCGCTATAGCCAAATCATTTCGAACATATTTTGGCGGCAGCAGTGTGTATACTTCAAAAACTTTTCTCATTACTAAACATCGACTAATTAATTGTGTTTAATTATTCAACCTTCCGAATAATGCTTTAACCACCTGTGAAATCGCGGCCACACGGCCCACCCTATGTCAATTTCATTGAATAAAGTTTTCTCCCCCTCCTCCTTCATGTCGATTATAAAGTTGGAGGCCGCCTTAAATAACGCCGAAATGAAACTCAAGCGGGCATATATTTCTTATGTCATGCATTTTGCATGCTTTAATTTAATTTCTCGAAGGAAACAGCACGCAAATTTAACTACAAAACAAGTGGTTGATTCTGGGGCTTGCTTACTTGAAGCGGCCTACAACTGTACAACCGGCATGTTAGCTTATAAGGCAGCAGTTAAGAAAGTTAGGCAATTAAAAGCAATGAATCAATTGAAACTCGGTGGTGGAAAATACTGATTCACAGTACACACGACTAGTACAAGTGTGCAGCCAAGACAGTTTTTGTAGAGCTCCTGGTTTCCTTTTCTTTAATATTGGTGCATGGTAGTCGCCACACGCTGCACACAACATGATTTTGCGCTAAAAAAAAATGAGCAGGCCTTTCCCTAGAGGAAAAAAGAGGGCAGGCGAAGCTTGGGCGTGTACTCGCCTTTCTCTTCTTTTTTTGTTGCGTGTTCCTGAGCAATAATTTATGGGGTTTTACACCCCCAAACCACCATTATGATTATGAGAGATCCCGTACATAGTGGAGGCCTCCAGAAATTCCTACCACCTGGGTTTTACTAACGCGAACTCAGCCAATAAGAAGACGGCCAGAACGTATAAGACGACAGGGAAGATCAAGGCAACTACACAGATGAAAAAAAGTTGAGCGGACGTCAACAAAAATAAAAGAAGGAAGCAGGAAAAGCAAGCACTAGAAGGGGAAGAAGTGCGTGGTGAAATGCATGAATAAAGTAAGGCTGGAATAAAAGATTGACAGAGCTCTGTCAATCTTTCATTCCAGCCTTACTTTATTCCTGCATTTCACCACGCACTTCTGCAGTGGCTGCGTTAACGCAGCCACTGCGCCACCTCCTCTGTGTGTGTGTGTGTGTGTGTGTGTGTGTGTGTGTGTGTGTGTGTGTGTGTGTGTGTGTGTGTGTGTGTGTGTGTGTGTGTGTGTGTGTGTGTGCGTGTGTGTGTGCGTGCGTGCGTGCGTGTGTGTGTGTGTGTGTGTGTGTGTGTGTGTGTGTGTGTGTGTGTGTGTGTGTGTGTGTGTGTGTGTGTGTGTGTGGGCCGACAGCTTCCACGACAGCACAAGTACCTCATCAGTGAGCCAACACAAGCTTTCCTTGATTGAGCGGTCCTCGCAATTTGGTGCCCTTGTTTCCTCCATCGATGCTCTCTCTCTCTCTCTCTCTCTCTCTCTCTCTCTCTCTCTCTCTCTCTCTCTCTCTCTCTCTCTCTCTCTCTCTCTCTCTCTCTCTCTTTCCACTCTTCTGCGCGCTCGTCGTTGCATCTTTCCTGGCTTTCATTAACATTTCATACTGTACAACCGGCAATCAAATAACCGATGTTACTGAACTGTAACGCAATCTTTACTCCATCTCACACTTATCCCCTGGGAATCGCATAAGCGATGTAGCACTGATACGGGGGAAGCGTATGCAGTGTGTCATTTTATAAACGCGACCTCCATGGTTTACGTTCCTAGTATCACTGCACCGGTCTGCGTAAACGGCTACAAATAGCATGGAACTCGGACCGACCATAAAACCTACCGCGTGTGCGTGTTGAATACAAAGTTTGCACAGCCCGCGGCGCTTTCTGCTTCGCAACTTTCCCAGCACACCGCCCTAGCTTGGAGCGACATTGTTCAAAATGCTTCTCCTCCCTAAATAAGAGTGAGCCTCCACGTCCTAGGACCGGTATCGAACACACCCGCCTGCCAACCGGAGCCCCTGTGTCTCTGCGCAATTAAAGAACTCCTCTAATATTATCGCATTCTTGAATTATTTCTTTAGAGGACGAAATGTTTTTATTCACGCTCTCTCTCTTTCTCGTTCTCGCTGTCTCCTCCTACGTCATAAATTTACATGCGCCGTACCACTGTCTTTCATAATCGTTAACAGTAGACAATCTCGATATGACAAATATCTTCCTACAGCCTAATTAGATATCGCCTCCATCTGAAGACCGTTAGATAGTACGCCTGCAATCTTGCCGAACCAGCTTTTACCACTACGCCTTTGTACCAAGTCGCTATGCCAAACAAGACCCCCTGCCCGCCATCCCAACCACCATCCATGACTTCTTGTAATAAACGTCACCTTTATTTCGCTTACGGGATGGATGGTAATATAGTGCGTTACGGCAGCATATTCCTTCCCGGATGCCTCACTCTTTGCCTACAGTGACGTGAAGCCCTGAATGTATTCGTAATGACCGAATCTTGAGTTAAATAACTTTATTACGAATCCGGCGATTTGGAGGCCCGGATTCCGAATCTTCATTCACATTATTTCATACCGTAAATATATAGTGGCAGGAAAACACTAACATAATTATAACACTGCCGTTCATTTTGTCCCGTCGCACGAATAATTGTGAGTTTACCTTTCATCAGATTGGTCCTGGACAACGCATATATACCAGCCGTCTCTTCCAAAGCTCCTTAATCACTCGTTTATCTGTGCCGGAACTGCCGTCGCACTATGCAATATACGGAGATTAGCATATCTCGCATTCTCTCTCAACTGGAATTCGCTCCACCTACACGGTCACCATATCAAGGTTGCCTAAACCGTATGTTTGAAGCCGTCCATAACGGGGCAGCCGGATTCATCTCTGCCAAATGCGACCATCATTATAGCGTTGCTCATGTAAAACAGCACCTTGCACTCAGTCGTTCGAAGACCTCCGCCTCACTGCTGTATCATATTTCTTTCATAGACACGTTTATAGTTGTAAACCTCAGTGTTTGTCACTTCGTGTTCCTGTGCGCACGTCTGGACGCATTCACAACGAGCATAGTTCCCATGCACATTCATGGTCAAACGCGGGCATTTATCTCGTCGTCATTGCCTAAAGGTATTGCACATTGGGACGGCCTTCCGGATAACGTTGCATCCATCTCTAATTGCGAACCTTATTGCCATAACCTGAATACATTGCTAAATAGTAGTGCATAACTATGTTGCATTTTACATGCGAAGCATTTCGGGCGCTCACAGTTTGTGCGCTCGCATCACGAAATTATCGCGATCGTTAGTTCTGATCCCCAAGAGTGCGCGCGCACTTCTTGTATGCAATGCCCAACGTGCGGCGTTCGCACGAGCACTCCTTTATTCTCTCGAGCACGTGACCTCAGCCCACTACTACACTGGCGAAATTGCAGCGCACAAAAAACGCGGGTTCGATATTTTCGATGGAGGCGAAAATGCCAGAGGCCCGTGTACTGTGCGTTGTCAGTGCACCTTGAAGAACTTCAGGCGGTCTAAATTTTCGGAGCCCTCCACTACGGACTTTCTCTCCTTCTCTATCTCTTTCAGTCCCTTTTCCCCACCCTCGCGGACACTTAGATAGCCGTGCTCCCTACATGGGCTGCAGAAATTATCGTCCTTTCCTAATCGAACCACAATGATCACAATCAGCTGGCGGGCGCACATGTTCAAGCAGAAAAAAAAAAGCACGCAGCTTCCACTAGTTCACGCAAGGGCAGATCATAACGAGGCTGGCCGATAGTCTACTGAACGTGATAAATTCGCGGGGATAGAACTTGACTATACTTGGCGTTATATCGATTCGCCAGGGGCTACTCCAGGTAGATCCTTTGTAGAAGTCAGTGTAACTTTACAGTATAGCCAAGTATAGCAAAGTCTAGTCAAGTTCTAAGTTATACCGATTTTTACAAAGGATCTACATAGGCTTAACCCCGGTTCAATTGAGATAACACCCTGTATTGTCAAGAAGTTCTACCACCGTGACGTTATAGCCACGATCAGTAGACTATCAGCCAGCTTCTCTGTGATCTGGCCTTGCGCGGCCTAGTGTAAGTTGCGTGGTATTATTTATTTTTTTCTCAGTTGAAATGATGGGAAGAAGGACAAGTGTTTCTCGTAACAATGAGCTGCAGACAAGTGTAGAGAACTGGCACAAAGCCCTCCCGACTGCCTTTATAACCAGTGAACAAAGGCGTTGATACACGCTGCTAGTAAAGTCTCCAGCAAAGCAGCGATTGCAGAGAAGTAGCAGGGAAGTGTATCCGAATGTTCCAAATACAGTAGTTTCGATTTTAGCTGCACTCACCGTTCGGCTACCGCTCGGACCTTGCAAAAAGTAACCTTTTATCAGAAGGTGGTGTAAAGAGTTAAGCCTTGCCTAAAAATGCATTACAAGGAGAGGAAGCGGTAGTATCCACAGTGGTCAATGCATTCTCCAATAAACTTAAATTGTTTGGATCGTTTATCCGAACGCTTATACGTCCACTCATCTTAACGTCGCTTCCTTCAGCGCTTTCAAGTGACTGACGTGTTTCTTGAAATATAGAAGAAAGGGGGCACTTAGAGATGGAGATTGATGTGTCATTTGTTCAATGCCACAACATAAGAAAACTATCCAAACATATACGACACAAAAACGCGAATCTGTGAGGCCCCGTGGGAACAGTTCAAACATACTAGTCTTGGCGTTGTATTGGCCACGACATATACAGTGCGGCAAGCCTGTACACTCGCACATTAACGCCCTTCGACCGGCAATGAGCCGGTCTGTCTGAGATAGTGACTGTCGCACCATCGACCTTAGCAGCCACCATCGCGTCCACCGATTTCCGTGGCTTCACGAGGGGTTGGGAGACATCCAGGCTCCGGACATTGGGCGAGTCTTTACGTTCGGGACACGAGACTACCGCCACTGCGCTGTCACCGGCGAGGTAGGGTGGATGGTAGGCGGACTTCGGCGAACGTTTTCCCCCGTGCGGGCGCCCCTCCTCGGACCAAATGTCGTGCGGGTTCTTGCGTTGTCCTCCGGGCACACCGACGAGCACTACAGCCACAAAGAAGCAGAGGCTGGCAAGTAGGACGGCTATCATGCAGTACTGCAGCGTGTTCCCGGTGCTGTTCCTAAGTGGTACGGCGTAGGCGTTGGTCATGAGAAGCGGCTGCTGGTCCCGATTCGACTCCAAGGCAGCCGCAGCAGCGCGCGCGACGCGATTCGTCGGTGGCCGTCGGGTGTTTGTTCGTGCGACGTAGTATTCGGGCGGTGTGGACGGGGAACCGACCGTCACGTTCCGATTATGGTCGCCATAACTGTCCTGCCTGAAGTGTCGTCTGGACGGCACGCTCACTGGAAGGCGACCCGGACGTACAGTAGCAGTCGGGGTCGGTGGCGGCAGCGTCAACCTCGTCTGAGACACTCTTGGGCGGCCGACTTCTATGCCGGAGTCGGTCGCCATGGCCAGGGACACCGCAGGCCACTTCTTCGTCTTCGTCGTGCGAATTGCCGGCCGCTGTCGTCCTTGATGGAAATGGCGTAACTGTCAATGACGGATGACGTATGCAAGCGCGAGGCAATGATGGAGACGACTTAAGCTTTAAGGATGCCAGAAAGATAACGCGTATCTAAAACATAATAACTAACTGATGTGCGCGTGTGACATTGCAGCAAAAATGAAAGACGGATACGGGAATGAATGCCGTAGCGCGTAAGCGCAAACACACGCCAGTGAAATATCCATGTGTGGCAGGCGCTTTGACGAAACACACTGTCGAAGTACAACTATTTTCATTTAAGTTTGATCACTAATCGGTGAAAAAGCCGGACAAAAAAAGGAGGACGCATCCTTTCGCTGCGGCGATAATTCATGGCCTATTTTCCCATAGCGGGTATGAGTTATCGAGACATAACCATTTTCTGTCGCGGATCAAAAATAAAAAATAAGCATGTCTAGGGCAGAAGAAGCAATGTGTTCTCAAGCATGGGTAATTCTTTGAAACATTCTAATAGGGCGAGATGGAGCTTGCCCTCAATGCATGCGCCATGTATGTATGCTCCCTGAATGCACGCTCCAAGCAGTACCTACAAACACTATCCACCTTCCCTAGAAATTAAAACCTGCGAAATATCAGGCTTCTGATGGCAAATTTAACAGGATTTGAAAAAGGAGCCAGCGGGGGCTTTCCAACGCTAAGCTATCAAACAGTAAAGACATTCTGACGATCACGTTCTCCTTTCAGGTTAGCCCTGTCACGGTAGTCTAGTGGCTATGGTACTCGGCTTCTGATCTGAAGGTCGCGGTATCAAATCCCGGCCGCGGTGGCTGCTTTTGATGGAAGCGAAATGGTGAGGCTCGTGTACTGTGCGATGTCAGTGGACGTTCAAGAACTCCAGGGCGCCGCAATTTCCGGAGCCTTCCACTACGGCGTCTCTCGTAACCATATCGTGGTTTTGTGGCGTAAAACCCCAAAAATCAATGAAACCAACCACTTCGGATTATTCTTCAGTGAATGCACGTACGCGCAGATATTATTGCGAAGAAAAATATATCACAGCAAAAAAAAGGACGTAGAAAACTGTCCTAGAGTCCTTGTTCATACTTACGTTAAGGATTCATAACAAAGACGTCAACTGCAATTAAGAATTGGCGAAGCATTATTGAGAACAACCCGTGTAGTATGGGTGCCCGGCCATAAAGGATTCCTCCTCAACGAATTTGCTGATTCCTTAGCAAAGGCTGCTCTCCATGGACCGATTCTACCCTGCTTTCCTGTGTCAGCTTATGTCACGGCTGCGAGGTTTCGTAGGTGAGTCATAAGGGAAGCGTCCAAAGACTCCGCGCTGACAAACTCAACAGACTACTGTCACCTTGTTTATCCCTGGCGGAGCACAGTATGTCAAACACAATTGGAAGTGTCCCGTACGAAGCTACGCTGCCGTGTACCGAGCCTAAATTTCTATGAACACAGGTCTGGTTGGATTCCATCATCACTGTGTGCATTCTGCGGCGAGCCAGAGACGATATATTATTTCGTTTTGAGCTGTCGACAATTTACAGGTGCGAGGAAACCCTTCTGCGAACAGCCTTTACGAGATCTTAGAATAGACTTGTCTACGCCTGTGGTTCCGTCTTTCGGTGCCTCCATTTCCGGATTCTGCAATACGAATGTTTGCTTCGCAGTTCAAAATTGCATTACTGAAAGTGATCGTTTCTAAATAGGCCAGAAATATCGTTCTATTTATCAAATGTCTAAATAACGGTCAATGCAAATTTTTGTCATTTTTTATTTGATTTATTTGCCATTAGAGTTTTTTCCCTCTCTGTATTACATCACGATCCTCGATATCTCTTTACTTCGCCTTTACTCTGTGTAGATTTCGGCATTCCTAAATTTTATTTTATTTTTGGCACCCAATTCTTGGCCGATCCTCCACAGTGGGTGTGAGCCACAAATTGTAAGGTGAACAAGAACAAGAACATTATTGCACAGGTAATTTATTGAAATAAACATACACGTAGGCACCCAAAGAAGATCATAAAAATCACTAAAGTACACAGAAAGTGTAGTCTGAATCTTTCTATAAAAAAATAACCTGTAGCTATCTGGCGTACGACATGATACCGGGAAATACTCGCCAGAAAAATATTACCTGCCATGTAGTAAATGAAGAGCAAATGTGTAGGGATGGTCGACTAAATTTTTTAATCGTTAATCTTTCATCGATTTAGCCTTTCATCGATTAATTGCTTTCGGTGTGATGTTTTAATCGATTAATCGATTAATCGACATTTTTTATAAGTGCTTCAGAAATGATGCCTTGTTCTTTCAGAAGCATTGCTTGTGTTTGATATCGACACAAGTATTTGTCCGACGCGCTAGAGATCACACGTGCGCATAAGGGGCTGCGTGAAAATTCGCATTTTCACCCATTGAACACAGGGAGTCCGTCGTCTATGGATGTTGTCAAGGGTCCAAGATTCCGTGGGTGGCCATGATCCACGGACGATTCGTCAGCAGGTCGTATTTCCTCGAATTGTGCCTACTAGAGCGAACCGAAATCGGAGGCGCTTTCGGCGACCACATTGTTTGGAAAGTCGCACCGGAAACAGGCAGTGTGGCCGAGGGTGAGGAAATACCGAGAAAGGTTCAAAAAAAAAAGAGAGAGAGAGACGAAGAGGAAAGGAAAGTTAAAGACGCTTGCTCTAGTAGGGACGGCAAGATTTCTCGGTTTGTCTGTTAGATATTGTGGAAACCCTCGATAATACTATAACCACGAACTGACGTGATCTCTTCCTTGAGGTCACTCATGCGAGATTGCACAGCAATCACTGGTCTCAAACAGCCCACCAGTTCAGGCATCTGAGATAAATAGAGCGACACGGGTTTTTCCTTCCGGCTAGAATAAACGGCAGCTGTGCCACTATACTGCACAGGTTTCACCTGGTCGGCGACTTAACACGGCGCTACGCGCACCTTTCCAATCGCGCGTACAGCTCGAACTGTGAGCGCTGTCTAATGTATCAGGGATTAGAACACATAGTATTTCGCGACTGTCCTCCGTTCGTGCCACAGCAATAGACGGCGGCCTCTAGGCTGGCTGACATGGGAGTACAAGCAATAGATGAAAGCTGTATTTCACCCGAAATAGGCGACCATACAAAATTACCAAATGCTACAAGGTCATTTTTTTAAATAGAAACGTACTGGATGCTAGACGTTCCATATACCATTGCGCAAAGTTGCGGATTATGAAAAACAACTATTAGACTTAAATGCAGCTAAAGTGGCTTCTTTCCATTATGTCACTATTAGACCTTTTTCATAATCCACGAGTGCGTTTCCCTGCACAGCATATTCGCCTAACTAATGGCGGCCCCTGTCACGTTTCAAGTGGAGGCGAGGTCCCAGTTACACATGCTGGGGTTTGACTATTATGAGTGTTTATGTCAAGGGAGCTGAGTCGACATTCTCCGCGTCATAGCACGCTGTTTTGCAGAAGTGAATAGCTGCCATAAGTTGGGCTAACTGCATTGCAGAGAAGTTAGCATTACAGTTATCAAGGGGTACATAGGCGTTAAGACGGGCTGTTGGGCTAGTTGGTATCAAGCGTAATGAAATATGATTACTAGCGTCCTTGTCTCCTTTGCGCAAGCAGTAATGTCTTATGTATATAGGGATCACTCATTCTTATGCCCATCATCATGCTTCATCGCTCTTTTTCCCCTGTTGCGTTGCCCCAAAGTAGAGTAGAAGGCCGGGGCGTACTAGATCAGGGCGCCCTCTCTACCTTCCAATAGATTATCTCTCTTTCTTTCATTGGTGACAAATAATCTTTAATTCGCTAAGGAGTAAAATACAACGGCAATAAGAACTGAGCCAGTCAAGAAATAAGCAGCGCGTATCACAATGTGGCACTTACACAAGAAGCAAGTAAACGCGGGGGTTAAACAAAAACGGTGTAGGCGACGGAGATCGGGTCGACTACATTTCTATCTCTATGGGGCATGGCCGCCTGCGGCTACGGGCTCCTTCGACTTGCGTAGAAATATGCGCTCGACATCTGCGTCTCGGCGTCGCGCGCCTCGCAATCATGCGCTCCGGCGAAGGGGCGGTGCTGGGTCGGGCAGAGGCGCGGGGGGGAGGGGGGGTGCCGTAATCGATTAATCGAAGAGATTTAATCGATTAATTCGATTAATTGAAAGGCGGAGATCGATGAGGATTAATCGATTAACGGTGCACATTTAATCGATTAATCGTTCATCGATTTTACCATCCCTACAAATGCGTCGAATGTATTCTTTGCATAACCGTTGTGACTTTAACAGATAATGTCACGGAGGTACTTACACGCGTCAGAGAGACAAATATACACGAGACAGGGTAAGCCATGCAGAACGAGCGATTGCTTTAAACTAAAACCTATTAGAAAAAACCTCCCGCTTTAACTGTTCAACGACATAGCGAAAACCCCTAAAACACATGCGTGCTCCGATATCCTAACAACCAAAAAATTAGGACAATCAGAACAATTCGTAGCGCCTCAGTCAGAATACATCCAACAACTCACGCCTGGCACGCATGCTTGAGCGCGAACGATGTGTGAAGATGTGCCATTTAGGCTGGTTAATAGGTTAATAGAGGGTTGACTAACGCACGTAGGGGCAATTCTGCACATGTAAGATGCCTCGACAATTTCTCTGGTTGCTTCTCAGATTATCATGTAAGCGTGTACTCTTAGGTTACGCTTTCAGCACCACAGTGAAACCACCTTGCACATGAGATGGCTTCAATTACCGGTCCAATCAACTTTCCTGACAACATAGCCGTTTTGGCTGGCTCGCATCTTGCGATGATCGTGTGACCTCACCGTTATTGCAATACCTCCTGGAAGGACCTGTCATATCATAAAAGCGATGCGGTGAGATAATGCGATCAATTCCATCCCTATCACTTGGGAGAGAGAGAGAGAGAGAGGAATGAAGAGAAAGGCAGGGAGGTTAACCAGATATTAGACTCCGGTTTGCTACCCGGCACTGGGGAGAAGGGGAGGGGGTTAGAAAGATGACAGCAAGAGAGGGTACAAGATTCCAGGCAAGCGCAACGAATAAAACACGCGCACACACATACACACACACAAAGAACGTTCCACTTATAGACGTTCACGAAGGCCGGTAGATGTCAAGAAGCGCAGTAGCGCTTGCATGGCCTTCTTCTGCGACGTGAGGTCTAGACGATGGCGTAGAACGCCTTCTTCCGACAGTGGTTGGTCGTCCAGTTTGCTGAGTGCATGGCGAAGAGATTGCCTCTCTACGCTGTATCGTGGGCAGTCACATAAAATGTGCTCAATGGTCTCTTCGTGACACGAGACAGGTTAAACCATGCAGAATGAGCGATTGCTTTAAACTAAAACCTATTAGAAAAAACCTCCCGCTTTAACTGTTCAACGACATAGCTAAAACTTGGGAATGATGCTCTACGAGCTTGCGCCCAAGTGCAAGCGTGTGCAGCTGGAATTTCTAGATGTCCTTGTATTAAAGAAGCTTGGATATCACGTGCCCTAAAGTGGTCCCGTGTCAACTTGGAGGCGCAATTTCAACTTTGTTGTAATTATGTTATTGCTTCGTTACGAAGACAAAAACCCCAGTTATTGTTTCAATGCCACCATAACATGATGCAAGCAACATCTACGCATTCTTATACAAAATAGTCGTCTCATCGTTTTTTATAGTCAGCACAGCCTCATATGATATCACCTGCAAGGCTGGACCGTGTCGACAGTGTGTCCTCAGATTCATCGACATATCGCGGAATTGAAAGCACGCTTCAGGATTTCTTTTTATTGACTCTTTCTTTTTATCGGAAGTGCCTAAATCGAATACGCAGCCGTCTTATCCAATTTCAAGGCCAGAAATATAAAAAAAAAAAACTCTCTTCCATGTAGTTCTGTGGTCACCTAATCAAATATCTTCAATGAATACTTCACGCGCAAGTGTGCGCGAATGATTTAATGATTTAATGCACTTACTAAATATACCGTACAAGATGGCATATATATGGCGAATCTAATTTTTCCGGAAGACACATTGTGCATTCAATGCAAGCTAAATGAGTTTTCGCCTACAACGTGCTCTTGTTAATCCACAAGAAAAGGCACTCCTCGAGTAAGAACAGCATCTGCAAGCAATCCGCCAGCTCCCCGTATAGGCGGGTGTGCTAAACGCGGCCCCCGCAACAGCTACAGTTGATCCCGGAGGCCCTTTGTTGCGTATGTACGGCGACGATTTCCAATAGCGACTTCGGGAAGCGGCGGTGGATGGCGCTAGGATATACCAAAGTGATCCGGCACTCTCAATATCAGCGCTGCAAAAACGGAGCGGAACGACGCAAAGTTGCGCAAATTACAGAAATGTGAGCGAGTGAGTTGTATTCATTCTTATGAGCACGTCGTGGTTAGCTTTTGACGATGCTTTTGCATTCCGAGATAACTTCACAAGAGAGGAAGAAAGGTAAAAAGAAGCAAGAATGTTGACCAGAGTATATGTCCGGTTGGCCTCTATATGCTGGAGAAGAGCAAATGTGTAATGAAGCAGGGAGAGAAAAGAGACTGCGTCGACACGTCATTGTCAATGTCACTTAGCGTAACACAGTCACAGTCTTTCTCCCAGTCTACTTTAACTAAGAAATCGCAGCGACACCTTCATAGCGACTCTTGTTGAAATCCTTGTAGGCCAGGGAGTGGCTGAGTGAGTGAATAATGCGAATCGGTACGATTCACGTCCGGCTAGTTAGTGGGTCTGGGCACCAGCAGAGGTTACGGCCAAGAGTTTTTGTCTCCCAGTTGCTTCTTCGGTCCGCTGGATTACAGAGCTGTTGTCCCAGGTTCCGGGTGAACAGCGCGGCCTGTCTCTGTCGATATAGTTATCTCCCTCACTGTCGTGTATTGGTCCCTGGCACTCCCACAGCTTGTGTTCCAGGGTGTCCCAGTGCGATAGAACCTTTACAGCGGGGCTGTTCAAGCTTGATTTCCGACCGTCACCGACGTCGCCCAAAACTCGGCGCATTCCTGCAAACGAAGTGAAGAGGAGGGGACGAGGCGAAGAAATAAATAAAACAAACAAAACTTCTTTGGTGAGGCTACGTTCGAACCCAGGTACCCACAGTCCAAAAGCGAGCATCACATTCGCAGCCTCGTTTGCAAGACACGCAATTATGGCAACCATATGATTGTTTGTACCCACGTTTGCAACAGAACTCGTTATGGGCGAGGGAAAGAGAAAATGAGAGCGAAGTTGGGAGAGGGAAAGAGACACGAAGGGAGAGAGAGAGAGAGAGAGAGAGAGAAGAGGGGTCAAGAAAGAAACGCAAGTCCAGGTTTGCGCAAAAGGGACCGGGCCTTGCCTGGGCATCCTCCATCAGAAAGACAGGCGTCGGGTTCCACAGAAGGGAAGAGCGGATCCGCGCCTTTACTCTACCCACTACCTTTACCATTTCCAACAGCCTGCTCCCACTTGATAGTGCTAGTGATAATGATAGCGCCACACAAGAGCTATATTGGGACATCATTACAGCGATATCACAGTACTCACGTCTTTGCCCACAGCCCACAGCTACATGACAGTGTAAATGATATTGCTACATGGCAGTGCCAGTAAACTTGACACTATTGCCCTAGCTCCGCTGTTTACTCGCATTTAACTGGCATGGAACTGGCTTTAATTTTTTTTCTTGCGTGAACGGCCGGTTGTCCAGCTAACTTGGTACGGCTGAGAAGGTTGCTCTTTTGGATGTGAATCGGGTTCAATCGCTGAGAATGTGCGCGGTCGTTTCGCTGCACCTGCAGAGTTCACCTGGTAGGCTAGCAGCCATTCATTTTGCGAAGGAATGCGCATAGGAGTAGAGTACTGCACGCCTCGGAAAGACAAGTCTTATAGATGAGTCACGGCGTGAGAGGTCGATGTGGATGCGTAGTAGTATGCAGTACGGAGCCCAGGGTATGGAGCCATCTGTTAGTGGATGTGGACAAATTACGCAGGTGTAGTGTTAGGCTACGTGCTAATCCATTAAGTTCTTTTCCTGGGTCTGACTTTGCATTCCTGAATTCGTGGCTCGGCACACTGCTGTGTGTTAAACGACAAGAACTAACCATTTCCTTTTAATAAAGCAGTTGTTCCCCTTTCCGTACACCTCAATCTAACTGTTACGCACTTGTCCATTAGATTTCCGCACAAACACCACTCGGCATAAGGGCGCACGAGATTAATTCCTTTTCGCATACTACTGATCGAAATTTAAGGGACCAGGGTCTTGACTGGCAGTACACAATTGCGTGCGTGCGTGCGTGCGTGCGTGCGTGCGTGCGTGCGTGTGTGTGTGTGTGTGTGTGTGTGTGTGTGTGTGTGTGTGTGTGTGTGTGTGTGTGTGTGTGTGTGTGTGTGTGTGTGTGTGTGTGTGTGTGTGTGTTCGTATTCGTGTGCGCGCTTCGAGGCAAAGAAATGTCTGGCGTACCTACGCTAACAAACACTTCTTGTCAATCGAAGCAGAGGGGGCAATATTGCAACGGTATAGAGGAGTCAAAATACTCGGTTTAGAAGAGCTCAAATATTAAAATTCTGCCAATAACTATCATTTTTATTTTCGATAGGAAATCGCCTAATAAAGACGGCAGCACGTCCAGCAGTGTCACCGAAGTATAAAAAAATGATTACGTGGAGGAAAACAGGGCCAATTACAAGTGTATCATAGCGAACGAAACTGAAAGAGCAATGGCGCAACAAGCATTGACCGATCCGCTAGACCACGTAATTTGTTGTCGCGTAGCTGAGAAAGCCACAGCGACGTTGTGCATGTAAATGGCCCTTTACATGAAGTCGAGCGGCATTTACACCCCATCTTTCATCGGGCATGACCCCATTACCCTACACAAGGACAAATTTCTTGCCGTGCGTGCCGACATTCGTCATGCTCCAACACACGGGTATTTAATTGCGTCTTGCAGAGAAGCCACACGGCGCGTGTAAACAGTTCCTTGTCCGTGGGCCGAAGTAAAGTACAAGCGCACGCATGCCGACTCTTGTTGCAAATTCTTATTTAAATATAAACCTTCACCACGTTCTTACAGTGCTTACAGGTGCTCGGCTGTTGACATGAAAGACGCGGGTTCGATCATGGCCACGGCGGAAGCATTTCGATGGAGGCGAACTCCTAGAGGATCGTGTACTACGTGATGTCAGTACACGATGAAGAAGTCTAGGTGATCGAAATTTTCAGAACTATCGCGTAAGGCATGCCTCCTAATTATATCGTTTTTTGGGCGCGTCAAACCGCAGCAATTACTATCGTTAAAGTAAAACCATTAAAGAAAGCTGTGCTTGGCATAATTTCCAGCGAACTCGTCGCTCTATATGGTACCGGTTCAAAAAGGAAAGAACGCTTGCATTAGCGATTCTGTTTATCCATCTGCTGAGCGAAATTAAAGTTGGTGGTTGGACTATGCCGCCCAGCTTGGAAGTTTACCAAGAGAACCGCTTTCCGTGTATGCGCGAGGCGTCGGGCACCCTGTGTTTTCTACTTTCTCTCTTGACTATTATGATCAAACTCCATCTACAAGTAGCGTCCGTCAAGTGTTACGGCCGCTTATTATGCCTCTGTCAAGGTGGTCGACTGTTTAAACCTGTCAAGGTAATAGCTAGCTGCCGGTGAGCGCGTGAGCGATTGCTTTCCATAAGTAACGTCTCTCCCGGTTCAACTCGTTTTCAATGCCATTCGTTAAATAACGTTCTGTTGTGCCAAGAGCCTCGGCCTGGCAAAGCAGACCGAACTAAAACGAGGACGCCCCCATGGCACAGCTACTGCATCTGTTAGGACTTCGTTTGGCATATTCGCCCTTTCGAGTAAAGGCTGTAGCAGACCATATGCGATATATTAGGCGTATTCAATAGATTCAACGTTAATAGACCGTTTGCACTCACATTTCTTACGTTGCACTTAGTATTGCAAGACTTATGCTCAACCAACTACATGTAGTTGTACAAATCAGTGCTGTTCGGTGTGCGTTGACATGATCTTTCATCGTACCTGATCAATATTGACATATATAAGGAGGTTCTTCAGTAAATCTTATTTATTGTAAGCACACCGCATGTCCTGTTTCTTCTTCTCGCTCGTTTAATCTGCGCCTTCTAGTACTGCACAAACGTTAGGTTTAACCGACCTCTCCTACGATATTAAAAGGAAGCAAGCTGTGTTCAGCGCAGCTCTTGTACTCTTGTAACTTAGTATTCCCTGAAGGGTTCAATGTAGTGGAAATTAAATAGTGAAGTAGTGACAAGAGTACCGAATGAAAAATAGGCTGCCTTCTGGCTAATCCTGCGGCACAAACGGCACCCGCCAAACTCCAAAATGTGGATGTGGACAGTGCATATGCCACTTCTAGCTTTTAAAGTAGAGAGTTCCACAGTGTAATTATTATGTCTGACGATGGGAGTGCGGCCGCAAGGACATGTCCAGCGTCTCGTATTCTTAAAAAAAAATATAAAAACTTCCTTTTGTGTTTACGATACTTAATTATGAAGTAACTGTTTGAAGCCCACCGAAGACAAGGCCAAGGAAAGCTGACAGGACAGCGCTTCCTGTCAACTTTCAGTGGTAAGCGAAAGTGGAATGCAGAAGAGCAAGCGCTGTTTTGTAAACTTCCTTTGGCCTGGGTGGGCTTCCAACTATTACTTCATAATGAACGCGTACCAGTTTGCTCAACTGGCCACTTGTTACGATAACGTATCGTAATATAGAATATAAGGTAATAGAAGGAACTGAGAGAGTATAATCGAATTTTTGAAGTGAAGCCGGCAAGTTCGCGCTAAGGTCAATCAGATTGGCAGCGAACACACAGACTGCGAGTGCTGAATTGTTCGCTCACCCATCGTGGTATCATTGTGGCTATAGTCTGTTTCAGGAGTTCCGTGCAGCACTGCGGAAGCTAGACACCCCTTCGGCCAATCAACGTAGTCGGGCAGACACGTGTTAAACATATCCCTCCGCGCCATCGCATCTGCCAATGGTGGACGATGCAGGGGCAGGAGCCACCTTGGAGGAGGACGGAGTGAGCTAACAGGTGCGCGTCCGAACAATGACATTTCGTCCCGCCTCGGAATAATTCGGCGCTCGATGGCCTCGTAGCCTTGGCTTTGCTGCACGGAACTCCTGAAACACACTATAGGTGTTCGCCCGCCAAGCTCGACGTTGCGGGATCGAATCCCGGCTACGGCTGCCGCATTTCGATCGGGGCGAGACACAAGACGCACCTTAGTGCTTTGATCCAATTGCACGTGAAAATGGCCCTGAAACACATTTTTAACATGAGCCTGAAAACGGCACCTATCAGTTAGTAGGCTTCTGTGAACACGTCAGTGAAATATTAGTGTGCTGCGAGCACCAGGGAAATTGCAACCATATTGTCAAATGCGACCGGAAACAGTACCTCGAAGTGGTACTAGCATTACTGATTCCGTAATCGCAGAAATGCCCTCCGAAATGCGTTATTTGTTCGTTTTCCGTTCAACAAATACAGAAAACATGAAGAGGCGTGCAGGACACGGACACAAGGAGAGCAGTGAACAACACGAACGCCGTTCGTGTTGTTCACTGCTCTCCTTGTGTCCGTGTCCTGCACGCCTCTTCTTTTGATTATGGGCTGTTACCAACTCGCTCAACTTTCTGTCCTTTCAGAAAACATGTACTTTTCAGAACAACAAAAGAATTTAAGTGACGTAGTCGGTGCTACTTGTGACAATGATTTGTTGACAGGCGAGAAATTTTATTTATAGCTATGTTTGTTACCAAATTGCGAATTACCTGGTGCATGTAGCGCAACCAATATTTGGCTGACATGTTCACAGGTGTCCACACGACTGACTGGCACGGTTTTCAGACCATGCCTAAAAACTGTTTCAGGGCTCTTTAAGGAAACCCACGTGGTCAAATTGCTCGGAAGCCCTCCAGTATAACGGCTGGCTTTGGCACTTAAAACCCCGTGAATGAATATTATTGTTTGACCGGTATTAACAGTTTGCGTTTTCGATTTACTTCGTACACAACACGTCTCCTCCGCTGCTCCTGCGTAGTACTCTGCCTCTGCTGCTCAGTGAACAGCTAATCTTACAAAAAGAAAACCTTGGCTTTTTTTTTCTTTCTCTCTCTCCACCTTGTCCTGCTGCTCCCATGGCTCGTCTCTCCTCCACAACTGGACGACGTACGACTCCGAGACTTTTCTGCCACGCAGCTCCCACGACGCTCGGCTTTTCCTTTCAGAACGCGCAACATCCTCCTGAACCAGCTGCCGCAATTTGCGTTATCTTCAGGTCGACGTAATCGTCGCCATTTCTGGTCAGGGACGCACTGGCAGCCTCTTGTGGCGGCTGCCTTTTAAGGAGGTCAGTAAAAGGGTCTTATCTCTAAAATGGCACCGCAGCCTTGGTGCTTGCGCTTATATACGCCAATTTTCGTTAATGCCTGCCACGCTGCTCTATAGCGAATGTTTCTTCCCCCTTCCTCTCCTCGTCCCCCCTCCCCTCCCGCCGCGTCTTACATTGTCGTACCTTCCTGTTTTAAACGTCGGGTGTCAGTATGTATTTAAGCGTTACAGCCGGATGCGTCTCTATCTGGGGACGAAGGTATTTTTGCTGTATTTAGGTACAGGAACACGCTCCGGTAAAGTACGGTTGGTAGAATGACATCTTTAATAAAAAAAAATTGGCAGATCCCACGTGCAGTGGGAATCAAGAAAATGCGAAGCACGCATCAGGAACGTAAAATGGGTTTGCATTGTTGTCTCGCTATACCGAGTTTGGTACATATGAAGTTAACGAAACGGCCGCAAGAGCACCATTACTGTGGCATGTACACCATGCCGCTCATACACCCATGTCATGATTCTAACGTTATGACCTGTCATTTACGTTCTTCATGCAGTCATGTTCTGCCATAGCAATTTTGGTACACATCCCGTGAACGAAACGAGTGGTATGTAGATCATGCCGCTCATGACATGCATGTCACGATTTTCATGTTATTACCTGTCATATATGATCGTCATGCAGTCATGTTGTGCCATACCAATTTTCGCATACATCGCATTAGCGAAACGGCCAGGAGAGCACTAAGACCGTGACATGTAAATCATGCCGCTAATGACATGCATATCATGATTTCCATGTTATGACCTGTCAGTTATGTTCGACAGGCAGTCATGTTATGCCATACTAATTTTCGCATACATCCCATTAGCGAAACGGCCAGGAGAGCACCAAGACCGTGGCATGTTAAGCATGCCACTCATGACATGCATGTCATGATTTTCATGTTATGACCTGTCAGTCATGTTGTGGCATACCAATTTTCGCATACATCCCATTAGCGAAACGGCCAGGAGAGCCCTAAGACCGTGGCATGTAAATCATGCCGCTCATGACATGCATATAATGATTTTCATGTTATGACCTGTCATTTATGTTCGTCATGTAGTCATGTTGTGGCATACCAATTTTCGTAAACATCCCATTAGCGAAACGGCCAGGAGAGCACAATATCGTAGGCGGCTAGATAGATAGATAGATACGCTCAAGCTCGCCGAAGTTCGCTAAGAAATGCTTCGCATTTAATAGAAAAATATTAAGTATTTTGTGTTAACAAGGTCGCATACAGAAAACATTTGAGGTTCGCACACGCCTCTGAAACTCGCACTTCAGAGAACGGCCTTTTTAAGAGAGCCGCCGGAACAAAGGAAAGTCTGAACAGCTTCCCATACTTGTATTTCGCATTGATACGATATACAAGTATGGCAAGAGCCTTACTGACTGTGCTCTTGCGGGACAAAGACGCATCATAGCATGGAGTGCCATGATTCGCGCGGAGTCATTCCGCTTCAATTCCACACACACCACTTACTGAGCGCATCTTGAGACACGTTCGGCACGCAAGACACCGTTGAATTTGTGTCCTGGCACGCTGGCTTGTGTTCTAGCATATGGCGGACCCGCCATGCGAGGTTTATATTTGCTTATTATTTTTAGACTTATATAAATTCATTATCTCGAACACAGCTTGTACCTCATTAGGCATTTGAAATTACTTTGGCATTGAATATACAGAACTTTGTAAACAAACAGATCAAGATACTAAGAAAGTGCTATTGAAAATTGCTTAGTGTGTTCATGTATAACTGAAGCAGTACGGCTGTGGCTAGCGCGCATGTTGTATACGGGCCTTCATAACGAAGCGCTCGAAGCTTTAGGATTTTATCCTTACACAGGTCACTTTGATGTAAAGGTCAGCGACCTTCACGGTTGCCTAAAAGACGGGACGTTAGGAATCATTCATTACGCAGGTCATTTCGTTGCAGGTGCGTTCTTTTAGGGGCGAAGCTCCTCTTAGTCTAACCTTGTCCTACGTCAGGCGTCAGGCGTAACCGGCGTGCCGGGAGGCACGCGCTCGCCCTCGGCGCGTGCCTCCCGGCGCGTGCCTCTCTCTCTCTCTCCCGGCGCGTGCCTTCCGCGCGTGCCTCTCTCTCTCTCACTCTTCCATCTGCTGTCTTGTGTGAGAGAGAGAGAGAGAGACAGAGAGAGAGAGCGAAAGGCACGCGTTGACTATGGAAACGCTCTTTCTTAGATGAACGCTCTACCAGCTCGCAAAGAAGGGGAACGCGCCCTCACCCGCGAGAGACAATGTTGGCGCAGGCAGCGTCTCCTAGCGAGTTTCTTGATTGAGAAATACCGACTGCTCGCGTTGGGGAACCGTTCACCGGCCACCCATATATATATATATATATATATATATATATATATATATATATATATATATATATATATATATATATATATATATATTGCACTGGATCTTGACCAGCAATGAAGTGCCGGTGGGAGATTTCACTTGTGCATAGTTGAACCATAAGGATTCGTAGCGTGCGCGTTAACTAAATTAATCCGGAACTCGGCACGATCTACGATGAACCTCCCGAGCTTCGCCCACTCATCATCATTCACTCCGTGGACATGCTGTAATTTTTTTAAAGATTCGGCTGTAACTGCAAAATGGAAAAATGTCGCAGAAGCTAATTCACAAGTCACATTCAACTGGTTGTAGCTCGTTCGCGAGCTCAAACTCACCGAAATCTTCACTAGCAGAGCTCGCTGGGGCTGAAATTTGCCGGTCCGTCTGAGTCATAATCAGCCTAAGTACACTGGTGACTGAATTGGCCGCCATGTGTGGTAAAAATGTAAACATTGGCCTTGGGCCTTGTTGTCATCTTTTGTTTATAGCTATTCAAGCCATGGTTGTGTTGACTGGCAGTGTGAAGCTCGTGATGTTCCAAATAAACATCAGTATCGTGAAAACAATGCGCTCGCACTTCTTAATTCTCTTGCGCTTCGAGTATTAAGACATACTGTAAATAAAGTGAGATAGACTGAAAAGAAAAAAGCACCGCCATATCCAAAAAGTGAATGATCTTAGAGGAGCTTGCTGGGAGATGATCGGGTAACCCGCGAATCCTCCGTACACATCTCCTACCATCACATACAGACGTGACAACGTTGTTATACGTCAGGTAGCGACCGCTTTTGGCGCTTGGCCGCGGCATCCCGCGCCCGCACTTCTTCGGGGTTCTCTTGCCGCCGCTTCCGTTTTGCTTCTGCTTCGTGACCTGTGACCGCACGGTCCGCTTGACGGCGCGCCCTCTTCGCTTCTGCTTCGCTGGCCCGCAGCTCCGGGTTTGCTTGACGGCGATCCCTCTTCGCTTGTGCTTCGCTGGCCCGCATCTCCGGGTTTGCTTGACGGCGAGCCGTCATCGCTTCTGCTTCACTGACCCGCTACTCCGGGTTTGCTTCACGGCGAGCCCTCTTCGCTTCGGCCTCCCGGGCTGTCGCCGCAGGGTCTTGGTGGCGAGCCCGAGCTGCTGCTGCGTTGCGAGCCCGCCGCGCTGCTGCCTTGGCTTGTGCGGTGTTCACGCGGCCGAGCGGTAACGAAGAGTGTTCACTGCGTGAGCTCCAGGCGAAGAGAAAGGAAGCCCACGTGCTGAGAGTGGTGTGCGTTGCCTTGAGCGGCGCCGCCATCTGGTGAGCATTCTTGATATCACCGGAAAGCCGGCGCCTTGAGCGGCGTGTACACGCCGCCACCGCCATCGCCCCCGCCGGACAAGGCGCCAGCATAAGAAGCTTGCCGAGCAAGCTCCTAAACAATCTGGTTGATCTCTCTGTCATAGGAATCGGTATAACACGAAAGTGAAACCTGTGTTCGCGAGGTTGTGGAATACATAAGCGGAAATCTGGCGAATCGAGGGTGGGGAGATGGCTTGCGTACTGTGTGCATATGAACACGTTGCATGCAGACATCAGCGGCACAGGTATGCTAGGCCGATGCTACATAAGCGAAAGTTGCCGAACGAGTCACATTTATCCAGAGACATTGAATTGCATGCGTCAGTGCCCTGCACAACCCTGCCATAAACAAGGAGCGTCCGCAAACGGTGACACATTGCAACCGAAACCTAACGGGCTTTCAGCGGATCGCTTTATGAACACGCAGCCCACTGCAACGAAAGGCGCACCGTTTTCTTGTCTACGGTAGTATTTGCGTTCCTGGAGCAGTGCGCATCGCAACACACCTGGCCACACGAGATAAATTTTGTAGCTGCCGCGGTTGTACTTTGCCCCGGAAACGCGCCCTCACGACGCCGCCACGCTACAACTTCCGTGGCGATCCAGGAGCGAAGACTACCGAAGCGCCGAATGCCGGCGCGCATTAGCAGGACAATCTACTTCGCTCTATCGTTCCCAGATGGCAGTAGCACCGAAGCGAACCTTAGTGAACCAAGAGTGCAGTGGAAGAGAGGCGATGTTAATTTTGCTTGCTAAACACCTTTGCTTCAACGGGACGTCAGTTAGATGCAACAAGCGCTGTAGGTGGAGATCTGTCTGTTCCCGTCTGTTCCCTATATGAACAATGTTGCCGTGGTGTATCGGCAGACATTCCAGCTCCTTTCGTCACATCCCAGCTGAATGCGCGTTCGAGTCCGAGTGGATGGTACTTTTTAGAGCAAGCGATGGTAAATGTGTGTTCATTTCTCCAGACATCCACTTCCGTTACGGAAGTACGTCACCTATTTCTTGGTGGACACCGGCAGATAACACTTTCGTGTTAAATGTCGTCGTCGGGCTGCAGCCCCCAGCTGCCGATTGCCGGGTTATGAGACCAGCACGCTGAGCGCTTCAGCCACTGTCGGTTCATCATGCGCACGCTTTAAGGCCAGGCTTCTATGCATGAAGGAGCACACGCAGCGCAAGGCGCTGCAAGAAGAAAGAAAGAAGGAAGGAAGGAAGGAAGGAAGAAAGAAGAAAGAAAGAAAGAAAGAAAGAAAGAAAGAAAGAAAGAAAGAAAGAAAGAAAGAAAGAAAGAAAGAAAGAAAGAAAGAAAGAAAGAAAGAAAGAAAGAAAGAAAGAAAGAAAGAAAGAGCCGGCACTTTCAATAGCTGCTGAAACCCACTATTTTAGTCCCTGCTTCTCTGACAGCAGTAGACAGTGCCAACACCTGTCAAAGCCGATGAAACAGTCGCACGGCGCGGCTTTGCTAAAGCGGGTTACGAGACACAGCAAGGAAGAAGCACGGTCCGTCCTTGTGGTGTCTGCCAGAAGCAATTACTATCCTTATTATGTTTGCTAGTGACACCAAGGACCTCGAGGCACGTAATTTGGCCCTTTGTCCTAAGAAGATTCAGTATTTGGTATTGCACCGCGCATTCCCAGTGAAAATGACTCCAGGCAGTTCCACGCTGTGAAAAACCGTAGGAACATTTACCGTTGACCGTGACGGAAAAGGCAAGGGTGTGAGGTTAGTAACGTCATGACTTACCAGTTTTGTTAGTCAGCAATTCGTACTCCGGCAGAACGTTATCCCCTTTTCAACGGGCGTTGTCTCTGTACTCCGCTCTTCATCATTGTGTGGTGACCGTACCTGACCACGCACTTTCCTTGTTTTTTATTTATTTTTTATTTATTTTTACCGTTATTTACTTTCTTTCTTCCTTTCTCTTTCTCTCTCTCTCTTCGCAGCCTTTTGCCACTTGAGCTACTGCGGCGACAACAGCACACAGTCGGCCAGGAACGGCCTCGCTTTTAATATCAACTCAATTTCTGCACGCTATTCTCAGCAGACTGTAGTGTGAGAGGATGCTTTGTTTCATGTGGCACACGTGCACTTCACTTGCGGCTGTGTCTTTGTGATATGAACTATTTTTCGCTTTCACTGAAATAGTTTGCATAGATAAAGTAAATCGGCAGATTCTGCGACATTAGCGGCAACCCACATTGACAAGGCCTGGTATGGTAATGTAAGGATAGGCACGCATATTGACGCGTCATAACTGTCGTGAAGTCGCACTTGCCACACTGTCTGACGAAGTTCGCGGCAATCGTTCAATTTCCGCGCTCCTGTTCGCCTTACGCGGCGTGTTTGTAGAACGTGCTGCCGTTTTTCATAGTGCTTTACTGTGAGGCGGCCGGTCAACACAGAGTTTCTAACAATACCCCAGGGTGTATTGGGCGCTATCATCTTTGCCACTTTCCTAAGCGACGCCGTGATGCCCTGGAAATGTCATGTTTTTTTCGAGGCTTGTGTTGGCTCGCTGTAACCAACGCTCAGCGCAAAACGTAGCCACGGATGCATAGAGAAAGTTTCCCTAATTCAAAGCATTCACAAACGGATCTCGTTTGCCCATAGTTCATTTTTCAATAAAATTTACATGCATGCAGGACCTAATAAAGCGGCGCAATGCAGAAACAGACGACAGATGGTAGCGGAATCAACGTTGACCTTGTCGTCTGTCTTCGAACTTTGAATGTCGGTCGGTACTCTCTATGCTTCGTAAGAATGCACATCGAAACAGGAGCTATCGAAGTGGAATAAAGCTCGCCGGCTCTAAGCGAATTGCTGCGCACCAAATAATACACTTCTTGGAAGAGTTCGCGCCCCTGTGGGTTTTGAGATAAGGGGTAACTTTGTTTACGCTGTCTGTATTTTCTTGATTATGGGGCAATTCCTGTCCAAGTACTGAATTACGGCGCCCAATAGACGGACCTCTTTGTTTTTGGACGTGCCGCAGGAAGTTTACAATTTGTGACCATTTCTCAATTCTCCGACCGGCCATTGATAACCGGAGCTGCATGTCTACATGGTACGACCACTAAAGCAAGGCACGCGAATGTGATTGCAATAGACTGTTCCCCCAAATCTTACTTGAGACAAACTTTGACAGGAACTTCTCACCAAAAGAACGTGTTTCAGTGTGTGATACTAAAAGTTTGATATCCCCGTTCGTGTTTAGAAGCATAAGTTACTCCTCTAATTTCGCTTTAACCATATATTACGCTTGATAACGTTAACAAGTTGTAGTTCCACCTTGATGTTAACTTTGCTGCTTACAGGTGCGAACAGTTTGACTAATCGTTCTAGAAGTACCTCTTCTGCGAAACATGCTCCCGAGACAACTGAGGTGTACTTTAAATAAATGAATGAAATAAATCAAAAATTAAGTTTCGTGAACATTTACAAAGTACAACTAGACGGTTGTGTACAGAAATGTTCGACATTATGACTTTTTCCCAGTTGAATTGTTATAAATATTATGAGCAAATAATAGCGCACGAAAAAAGCCGTATTCGGCGCCACACGTGCATTCCTCAATTCCACTTACTGGAAAGACCAGCCCGATAAATCTCGCTGCAATTAGAGGTTCTTCGTAATTCTTATATATGAAAACGTTGTTTGTTTGCACTCACGAGCAACCCCATTGACCGCCCATCCAAACGCGCCTGTACACGCCTCTGTCATCTTAACTGAAGAGCAAATAAAAGCATTTTAATCTGAAATCCGCTTTCTTTTGTTATCTGTAAGTATAATCCCATGCGCTGTAATCGTGTTAACGCCACCTGCTAAGTCTTGTGTTGCTTAGTCCTTTTGTTTTTCTTTTTTTTTATTCCTCGCAAGCATAAAATCTAGAACACTGTACTGCGTTCGTTCACAGGGTAAACGTTCTCTCAAAAGCTAATCCTCGTCCGTTTATTGCTTCGTTTGCATACGCACCTGCACATATCAAGCGTCCTGCGCCGATACTGATCGCGCGGTGGGCACAACAGCACACAGGCGTCACTTTTCCTTTCGCCGTGACCACGGCTTCTCAACTTCTATGACATCGTGCTCTGACGTAACAAAAACACACGCGTCTCGCTCCCTAGGTGTCAGCGCAAATGGGTCGCCAGAAGAAAACGACCTTCAATATATCTCCGTACGGTCCGAAATGTTCAATCGCGCCCGGGTTTTGCCATTTACGACCAGCTGTTATCAGCGTCGGTTTCGCCAGATCCGATTGCCTTCGGCTAATCTCCCGGGACGCGGTCAGGTGCGGCCATTATCTCCGGCGCGGTATTCCGTGCGGTGATCGTTCTTTTTTTTTTTTATGGGTGTGTTTTGCATAATCGGGAGCACGCCTTCGGCGTAATAAAAGTTCCAGGCGTGCGAACCACCGACCGCTGCGCGCGAGCGAGACGCGTGAGTAAACACGGTGAACGGCAGTAAAAAAACAATGCCAGTCACGCCGCACTACGGCGTTACGACACAGTCGTCCCAGCAGCTGCGTTGATATCGTGCCGTATAACCCTCTCGCATAACGGAGACAGAATCCCCGAAGGGCGCATTGTAACATGTTGTATTCCCGCGCTCCAATTCTTATGACGTGCGTATACATAGAAGGCGAGAATCAGCGTCTCAACAGCGGATGATTTTTGGGGGGGTTTTAACGTCGCAACATCAGATATGACTATGAGAGACGCTGTAAGAGCTCAGGATGTATGGACCAGTTGGGGACTTTCATCGCGCACTGACACCTGCACAGTGTACACTGATCTCGCCTCCATCGATAAGCGGCCGCTGCGACCGGGATTCGATCCCGCGACCCGCCTCTGCGGCACTCC
The DNA here is from genome assembly GCA_013339685.2 of Hyalomma asiaticum. Taxonomy (NCBI): domain Eukaryota; kingdom Metazoa; phylum Arthropoda; class Arachnida; order Ixodida; family Ixodidae; genus Hyalomma; species Hyalomma asiaticum. Next base: position 98,333,543 of record CM023485.1, on the reverse strand, counting down.
TCTTTTGATCCCGAACCACTTTTGCCCATTTGCCCGTATGGTTTTGAGCGTATATTCAAAACAATACGAAGGAATCAGTAATGAAACCAACAGAATTCTCTCTCTATTATGGCGCTGTGCTACTTCTATTTAAAAGAACGAAAAACCTCCGAACAAATTTAATTTTAAAACCCAACGTTTCGTAGACCCACCGCCGCTCCTCGTTCAGAGGTAAGATGGCGCCATGTGTTGCGATGCTTATTGCACGCTTTCCACGTTTTGACGGGCGTGCAGGCATGCTCGCAAATACTTTACGCGAAACATAGATGTGAACGGAGGTGAGTGTTCATGACGAAGGATTGTTACCCGCGGCTTAGGTCCGAGAATATAGGCCCGCTGGTCCACGTCACCGAACACGCTGGGACGGTGGCCAAAGGCTACCTATGCCTGAGTGCCATCTCTCCATCGTGACCTAGTTCTTCGGTGAATAAAGTTTACGAGCTCTGTGCTCGTACCCGCGGCTTGTCCTAAATGACCTAGGATTCCAACAGCAGCAGCCGCTATGCGTGTCGGTAGGGCAGACGCAATAGGGGCACTTCCCCACAGAGCATCGACAGTTTGGGGCAGAAAAACCCCGTGTCCATACCTGATGGTTGCTTTCTCTACATGACAGCAGCATCGTTGGACCTTGTTTAATGATAAAATAGTTCACCGTTTTCTGCCGCAGCACTGCGTTGTCTAAGTGGCGAAGGTTGTTCAGGTTGAAGTACTTATATGGCTCATGGGCCCAAAAATCCTTAGCATGATGTCAACGCCACTGCTGCAAATGTCACACGTATAACGCACACGCACATATCCTCATCCACAAATACAAGGTGAATTGCAGTGTATGGATGAATGAAATGTTTTGATTAATCGGTTCTTTGACTCCATGAACTAATGCCTAACTTTCAATGGACTTGGCTCAAAAGAATGTTAATTTAGCAGGGTTAAAAATATACATGTGACAGCGGAATTGAATGAGAGTCCATAATACTTATTTAAAGAAAAGCAAACACAATACAGACGACAGAACCAGCTGCTAAGCAAAGCACCTTGTCATATCGTATTTGTCCCACTTGTTCTTTTGTGATCAATAATTATTATGGATTCACACAAATTAGCCCACAAATTACTTATATCGAATGAGAATGCCAAAGTAATTTAATACATCTCTTGCAGGATCATGTGTTTTTTGCCTTTGCTCTCTTCAGCATTACACAAATGGACGGTCTACTCCATTTTTATTGCCCTATTCCTTCTGGGAACTTTTTCGGTCTCACTAATACATGTGTCGGGAAATTCAAGAGAGCTGTTCTTGTGCGTAACCCCCTTAATCTTTGCCACAGCAACACCGTTGACGTTGTTCACAAGAATTTTTGTAAATGTGTCACCTATTTCATTCGATTCACTCCTAACTTACACTCTACGAAGTATTCAAAGTTGCCGTTTTAATAGCGGTTTCTTTCGCTAAAAATCGCGGTGCTTCTCGCGTACGTTGTTATTTAGAGCTTCTCATGGCCTCAGTAGCGCGACATACAGCTTTCAATAATTGCCAGCAACGTTTTACGACACAGGTGTGCGCACGCATTTGACAAAATGTGCCACGTTCCGTCACAACTCTTGGCCCCTTCCTTTTCCTAGAGGGCTTTCTCGCATGACAACGGTGTACAGCCGCAGAGTTTGCTTAACGAGTCCATTCGCAATGCGATTCACTCTCCGAAAACTAGAGTAACTTCTTTAGTATGACACTTTGTTTGGATGAGGGCATTGATTGATTGATTTTCCAAAAACCACGACATGATTAGGAGAGATGCCGTCGTGGAGGGCTCCGGAAATTTGGGCACTTTTGGTTCTTTAACGTGCATTGACATCGCACAGCACACGGGCCTCAGCATTTCGCCTCCATCGAAATGCAGCCGCCGCGGCCGGGATTCCATCCAGCGACTCACGGATCAGCAGCCGAGTACCATAGCCACCGTGGCAGGGAACGTGAGCGCGCTGTTAATGGCCTACGGATCCTAAGAGCAGTGGTATGAAAAGCGTGCGCTGCATTAGGAACTTCATCGTTAGGCCTAGAACATGGCTTCTGCGGGCCCACCTTAGGGGTGCCTCGACATACGCCGTGTATTTTGGTGAGCGACGTGGCTAAGACAAAAATGTACACAATCTTAACTCTACTCATTACCTGACCGAGAGTAAAGAAATAAGTATGCACAGCACATACCAGAAGCTGACCAGCAGACCTGAGGCTGGCCCACAGTGTGACAGAGCGACGCATCGAGTTACTGGAGCGGAAAAGGTGACCTTCGCTGCGTGCTTCAAGTACGCTCCACTAAAATAAATTTCTTTTTATATCCTTGCTTTTTGGACTAGCCGTCACATAAATGTGGCAAAAAGGAAACGGTTTCCTTGGAACTCCTTGAAGCATGGGCAGGGTCCATGGGACAAAGTTGCTTGAGGATCTACTGCTTGAGAATCTACTGCTTAGAATATGGTGTTCAGGAAACGCTGAAAAATAGCCAACACCCTCAAAATAACCATATTCTAAGAGCAGAGTTGCTAAGTCTAGGTAGTGGCAGTAGTGGTTCAAAAAAGAATCAGCAGCTCGTTTCTGCAACCCGTCAGAGAGCACGCCTAAGCGTCAAAGCTAGAAGGTATACTTACTGCTGCAGCCACACCACGCGGCGTTCCTGATTTCTTGTCTTGCCGTCACTGACGGTACATGCTTCCGTTTGATGAGTTTTAGCCCTGAAGAAAGCATCTAGACATCCTGCTCGTTATTCCGCTAATCACTTTGGAGAGGTCAAGCTGAATGCACAGTTTTTTTTTTAACCTCGGATTTAACCTTCGAAATAACCTCGTTCTTATGATATTTGAATACCGACGGAATAGCTTCGCTAGCTTTCGAATTGAAAAGGTTAAAACAAATAACAGCCAACCCCCCCTTCCTTGTCGACGGGAAACACAGCGAGGGCATCATCTTTGAGGTCGGCCTCTACTTTTCTCAGCGGTAGTCTGGATGTAGGTTGCTTCGAAGGGGGATGTGCCAACGCCCGCTGTAAACGCATAAAGCGGAGAAACCTTTTCGTGTAATCGTTTCACAAAACTGCACTTGGCAAAAGTGCGTCGCACTGTATTTGCAAAGCAGGCTTGGCCTTTAGCAGGTAGATGTCCCGTTTCTTGTCAAGAATCCTTGTTCTCGATTTTATCCGCCTACGTCCTAATCAGAGCATGTGCGCATTCTCCGTTGATGCAAAAGATTGGTATTATTCGCTGCCTCACTGCTCGCTTCTTTGCTGGGTTGCGGAATGTATCGATAAGTTTGGATGTACAGCGTTTCAGAACAGTGCTGGTATGCCGTCTGGTTGTTTTTAGAGCTTTTATTCTTGTACTTGAGAACCACTTTTGTCCAGTGGAAAGGAAAGCCCTACCTTCAAAAGCCGGGAATATGCATCGGTTCATGCATTGCTCCTATTTTAAGTGACTTGTTTTTAGCCAAGATGGACTTTTTAGCCAAGATGCTCCTATTTTAAGTGATTTGTTTTAGCCAGCGCGAACCAGTCCATCGCAATGTGTACCCCCCGTAGGAGAAAAAAAACTGAAAATAAAATTGGGGGAACGCTTTCGCGCGAAGTCCGAAGCCTGCACTTCCCATAATTCCCGTGGTGGCTGAACGATCGCAGCGCCAGATAGCCCTCTGGTTTATAGTACGAAACTCTATGGTGGCAGGTATCTGCTAGGCAAAAATAGACGTAACATCTGTTTGCTCCTGGGTAATTTTAGCAGAATCTATGCGACTGTGCCTACGGCAGGGCTCCACGAATTTCTCGCAGTGACAGACGCATTCGCTACGCAAAAGATTTATTGCTTGTAAATATCTACGAAAAAATGACGTCGCACTTATAGAGATATATCACTCCTACTTCAGTATTCACACATGCTGGGGGATGTCGTGCGCTGCGTGGCCATAGTTCTCAAATCATTTCCCAGTGTACTGTGGGGATGCTTCTGGTGAAACGAGCCGGGAGGACCTCGATGACTTTTGTCAGGACACCTCAAGCTCCTTTCACCACACCGCGGACTTGCAAGGGTCTCTGACGAGTGCGTCATCCCCCGGTAACAGTCCACCCGGTAGCGAGTACGCCACGCGCCAAAAGTAGCGCATTCGTCACAGCGCGCTCTTCTTCCCGCTGAGCATGAACAGTCCACACGCATGATGACCAACCTGCATTACATCATGTGTCAGTGCCCACGAGAGAATGGCACCTTAGTGGCCTCCTGCGCTTCCTGCCTTGTTTCCGTGACTTGAAAGTGCAGAGCGAGCAGGGATGGCACGGCGCATGCACGTCTTAGGAGCGCGTTTGTACGAGGCTCTTCCCTGCGGAGCTTGCAATCTGCGAGCCTCTGGTTCGAGACCACTGGCGCTTCGATCGATGGCTCGACAGCACGAGGATACGTTCCACGACGAACTGGGCGAGCGAGATTCATTTTCTGGTAGTGGCCACAAGGGAGAAACGGCAGCGGTAGCACTGGTTGACGTACTCCGGCAATCAAGCGTTTGGGGAACCTGTACCGTGCGTACTGGGGCTGGATTTCTTCGCGTGCTTCGGCACACTCGTACGGCGAGCCAGTGGTGATGCCAGTGGTGAGCCAGTCGCGCCCACGTTTTCGGTTCCTGTACGGGAATATCAGGTCGGAAGCAGCCATGGATGACGGTCGCCGTACCATGCGAAGCTTGCGAAAGACACGAGTCTTGAAGGACGAGTCGACGAACGGCTGCGGGGTGTTGTGATGTCTCGTCGAGGAAGGTCCATTCGCGATTGGTAAAGTTATCTGTCTTGCGGCGGGTAATCGACGATGCCCTGAAAGCCCGATGCGCGGGGACGTCTCATCCCCTGCTGCACGAAGTCGACTTAGAATTGGCGGACACTTGCCTCGAAGAACGATAGATTTCTTCCCCAGCGCGAACGGCGTAGTCTCAAAGCCTGTAGTTCTGCCACGTGTCAGCTTCCTCCTGCCCACCATAAGAGTAGTCTTTCGTCCAGAGAAAGGCCATCGGTTCTTCCGTAATATGGATGGTATCGGCAGCCGGCTACCAAGAGCAGTGCTTCGGATCTTCGGGGGAAAACATCGAGAAACACCGAGGCCTGACGACAGCGGTTCGCGGGTTGCGGACGTACTTGTAGGTCCCTTGAGTCGCGTATCCATGAATGTCGTGGCAGACGGTATAAGATGGCGTCGGAAGAATGTCTGGCGCTGGTGGATTGAATCCAGAGATGGCGGAACAATCTCATCAACCGAACACGTTCCTATTTATGCTCACGTTGTTCGGAAGGCTACTGGTGACAGGCTAACTGGTGACTGGTGACAGGCGGCAGCAGCGAAGAGGAAGAGAACGTCTCGAGACACGCGTTCCATCAGAGCGCGCTGCTGTAGATGATGATGATGGTCGTTGCATGACAAAAAAAAGAAAGAAAAGGATATGGTTAGAACTACGTGGAAGGTACTTAAGTGCGTAGATTACAGGCGGACACCAAAATTTCTACATTTCAGCGTAAAAAAATATCGTTTGTATCGCATGGTCTTCTACTTACAATTTGTTTTTGAAGCGTTGGCCAAGGTTGCTTGGAGTACGAAGACGTATGCCTTGCTCTGTATGGTAACTGTTGTATCGGCGCGGCCGTCAGGAACAAAGAACCGGCGCGCCGGAGCGGCCGACCTGCGATGCAGACGCGACCAGGACCCGAGTGGAAAATCCGTTTATTGAGGGGGGCGAGGGATTATAAGGGACTACACAACACCCCCTGAGGGGAAAAGAACGCAAGTGGAACAGAAACTGAAACCGACATCACAGTAACTACTGATCTCCTCAGTTGGAGATCGGTGGCGGTAACGTAACATAAAGAAATCCAATACATTTATTTATTTTTCATGTCAACCGAACATGCCTAAAGACGAGTTTTCGTAATAAAGAGACGAGATGTAACCCAGGGAAATGCTATGGAAGAAAAGTAGAATATGTAAGGACCTGTTGGAAAGTAAACTACATATTTTATTGTGCCAACTAAATATTTAAAGCTTGGCCTAACATAAATGTGACAGTATGAAAGGAGATAAACAATGTCTAAATTACATGGACAATTGCGTAAGTTCTCAATTCAGGTCGTGAATGAGCATTAAGAAATACACGCAGATGCGGCCAACACATTAGCATTTCTTTAGCGTGCTCTCCTACCGTACTCTTTGTGGCCTTGATTTACCTTCTTCCGTACATAGCGTTCTCCGGGTTGTAAATCTGCGATTTCACCATGTAGCTCAACGTCGTTGTCGCCTTCTTCGCCGAGAAAAGCTGTCATCATCGTCATTCAAACGGGCGTCCTCCAGGTGGCGCGCGCGAACGTGACACGAGACTCCGAATTTATCTTCAGTGTCGTTGCTCATTCCAACTGCTTGCTGCTCGCGGTATGGTATGAAAAACTTTATTAGGTCCTGAAGGATCAGTCTGTGGGGACTGATGCGGGCCGCTCCCACGTCGGGACAGAGAGGCCGAGCTCCTCTGCCACCACACGGGCCCTCTGGACAGCCCTGAGTTGGTCCGTCAGCACTTCACTGTGCAGCATCCGCTGCCACCACTGTTCACCTTGAGAACCATCACCGGCCAACGCCAAGCAGCGCCAGAGCATGTGGTCTAAATCGAGTAAACCCCCACACTTGCTACAATAGACTGAAACTCCGCAGTCGGGATTAATTTTATTCATGATGACCGGGTTAGGGTACGTCCGTGTCTGCAGAAGTCTTAATGTAACCGCCTGTGGCCTGTTCGCGGTGTTCGATTGATATTTTAGATGCGAAGCAGCTTATGGTCGAGCCTGTTTCCTCCGAGCGCCGTCCACACCCCCTCCTGCGCCTGCGCAACAGCTGGCCAACGCTTCCAGAGGAGACCGCCAGAGGTCTCCTCTGCTCGCAGTGTTCCATTGATATTTTAGATGCGAAGCAGCTTATGGTCGAGCCTGTTTCCTCCATGCGCCGTTCACACCCCCTCGTGCGCCTGCGCAACAGCTGGCCAACGCTTCCAGAGGAGACCGCCAGAGGTCTCCTCTGCTCCCAGAGTTCTCCTCTGCTCGCAGTGTTCCATTGATATTTTAGATTCGAAGCAGCTTATGGTCGAGCCTGTTTCCTCCATGCGCCGTCCACACCCCCTCGTGCGCCTGCGCAACAGCTGGCCCACGCTTCCAGAGGAGACCGCCAGAGGTCTCCTCTGCCCCCAGAGGTCTCCTCTGCTCGCGGTGTTCCATTGATATTTTAGATGTGAAGCAGCTTATGGTTGAGCCTGTTTCCTCCATGCGCCGTCCACACCCCCTCCTGCGCCTGCGCAACAGCTGGCCCACGCTTCCAGAGGAGACCGCCAGAGGTCTCCTCTGCTCCCAGAGGTCTCCACTGCTCGCGGTGTTCCATTGATATTTTAGATGCGAAGCAGCTTATGGTCGAGCCTGTTTCCTCCAAGCGCCGTCCACACCCCCTCGTGCGCCTGCGCAACAGCTGGCCCACGCTTCCAGAGGAGACCGCCAGAGGTCTCCTCTGCTCCCAGAGGTCTCCACTGCTCGCGGTGTTCCATTGATATTTTAGATGCGAAGCAGCTTATGGTCGAGCCTGTTTCCTCCATGCGCCGTCCACACCCCCTCGTGCGCCTGCGCAACAGCTGGCCCACGCTTCCAGAGGAGACCGCCAAAGGTCTCCTCTGCTCGCGGTGTTCCATTGATATTTTAGATGCGAAGCAGCTTATGGTCGAGCCTGTTTCCTCCATGCGCCGTCCACACCCCCTCGTGCGCCTGCGCAACAGCTGGCCCACGCTTCCAGAGGAGACCGCCAGAGGTCTCCTCTGCTCGCGGTGTTCCATTGATATTTTAGATGCGAAGCAGCTTATGGTCGAGCCTGTTTCCTCCATGCGCCGTCCACACCCCCTCCTGCGTCTGCGCAACAGCTGGCCCACGCTTCCAGAGGAGACCGCCAGAGGCGCCACAGCAGCTCCGCTAGTAAATCCGCTAGATGAAAATCTTTGAGAGCGAGCGGCGCGCGTTGACTATGGAAACGCTCTTACTGCGATAAACGCTGTACCAGCTGGCGAGGAACGGGAACACGCCCTCGAAAAAGCCGTCGCAGGCAGCGTCTGCTGGCGAGTTTCTTGATTGTAAAGACCGACTGCTCGCGCTGCGCAACCGCTCACTGGCCACCCCATATATATAGGCACTTGGTCTTGACCTGCAATGTAGTGCCGGAGGGAGATTTCTCTTGTGCGTAGTTGCACAATAAAGATTCGCAGCGTGCGCGTAAAGTAAACGTAATCCTGAACTCGGCACGATCTACGAAGTGGGAGGGCAGGAATCTCATAAAGACCAGGAGCATAAATGACAACTCGTGTGGAAATATACACACGCCTTGTCACTCATTTACCTGCATGAGTGGCAATGTCACGGGTGATTTACGGTAACACAGAACGATCCCCAGCTTCGCGCACTCGTCATGGTTCACTTCGTCGAGATGTGTCGATTTTTAAAGACGATAGTCTTTCTTGGGATACTTCAACGCAGAAATTTTGGTCTGTCTGTCTGTCTGTGTGTGTGTGTGTTGGTTTGTGTGTCTGTCCTGCTGCGAAAGGTGAACCCCTTCCTCAACGACCACCCAGCTTGAACTGGTGGCTACCTTCATACTTATGAACACAGTCGGCCAAAAAGCAAATATTACCCATATCTGAGGCGCAACATCAATACGCATGTATTGGACGGTGTGTTCCTTTAGTAGAAAATATATAGATGCGTAATTCTAAAGACCCTAGTGCTTGTTAGGATGCGCTAAAACGGACGTTTCCTGTACTAGGCAAGCTTCTTGCGTTTCCCGTAACCATGGCTAGATGGCGCCCTTATCTCGCGCTCGTGCCGAACGGAAGGCAGGGAACGGCCGCCCGCCACTCCGGCCGGTCCCTTTCTCTCCTCGCGTCTCTTCGTTTTCCCTCTCGCTTGCGCAACTCCTCGCGAAACACGCGAAACGGGACTCATGTAGTACGGCCGGTAGAAGGCTATCGTCTTTCGACGGCATTTGCAGCGAAGCACGGAGATACGCGGCCAATTTTTTTAGGGGCGAAGCTCCTTAAAGCGGCACGCGTTCGTCCCTCGTCGTAGTCGTAGTCGTAGTGCGTAACCAGTCTTACGCTTTGACCTCCAAGGTGGTGCCGGTGGGAGATTTCTCCTGTGCGTTGTTGAACAATAAAAAAATTCGCAGCGTGCGCGTTAACTAAAAGCCGAATTCTTCTGTCTCTCATTCCCCATTAGCAGCCATTGGCATGTTCCAGTAGGAAACGTTAGTAGAAGTAGCAGTGTAAGTGTTCGCAAAAAGCCGACTTCTTCTGTCTCTCATTCCCATTAGCAGCCATTGTTTACCTCCGAGGTAGTGCCTGGTGAGATTTCTCCTGTGCCCCGGCACTGCCCCGGCAAACGCGAGAGACAACGTTGGCGCAGGCAGCGTCTCCTAGCGAGTTTCTTGATTGAGAAATACCGACTGCTCGCGTTGGAGAAGCGTTCAAAGGCAAAACCCATCTGCAACCAGTGCAAGAACCACTTAGCTTACATTTCACCGACCACAAAGCGGTCATAATGAAAGGACAACGGAAACCAGCAATAAAAGTTTGATAAAACATTTAATCAATCGTTTCACGTCAATTTTATCGGGCGAATTAACGGAAGAAATTTCACGGTTTAACCGATGATTACTTCCAGGAGCTTCGCCCAATCTCATCATCATTCACCTCGTGGATCTGCCGTCAATTTTTTTGTAATGATTCACGGAATAACGGTAGGCTCATACACCTCAGCTCTAAAAAAAAGCAGCGTTTTCTTATCTAGTCAGCATAATTTCATGAACAGTTTGTTCATTCGATTAGACAGTGTGAATTCAATCATGTGCGGCTCATGCCATGCATACTAGCCTAAATGAACATTAGAATCAAGGTCGACAGTTTTGGTGGGCTCATGGTGCGGGCGGCGTCCTCAGCCCAGAATTACAGGAGCTTCGGAGGCCCTGCGTGCTCTCGCTAATAGATAACAATCTTTTCCCATTTTTCTGACGTCTTCACGGCTATATCTGTATACCAAATGTACCGCCCGCGTCATAATCAATTTGTCGTTGCAGCCGCGTGCAACTCTCAATTATCCCGCGTGGCCGCATTACTTTTCAGTGTTGTGCCCCCTGATCAACGTTTTTGTCAAAACGAGCAGCCTGTGACAGGTATCTGCTAGGCAAATGCACATAAGATCGCGTCTGCGCCTGGGTAATTTTAGTAGAATCTATGTCATCGTGCCTACGGCAGGGTTCCACAATTTTCTCGCAGTGACAGACGCATTCGCTACGCAAAGGATTTATTGCGCGTAAATATCTACGAAAAAATAACGTCCCACTTATAGAAACCTATCAAAACGACTTCAGTATTTACAGCTGCAGAGGGACTCTGTCTGCTGTGGAGCCGTAGTTCGCACATCGCTGCTCAACACGCTGTTGGGATGCTTCTTTTGAAACGCTCCGGCGGCAACCAGACGACATATGTCAGGAGACGTCAAACTCCTTTCACCGCAGCCCGGACTCGCAAAGACCTCTGACGAGTACATCGTTCGCCCGGTAACGTATCACCCGACAGCGGATATGCCACGCGCCACGAGGAGCGACTCGTCCCAGTGCGCTCCTGGTGCCGCTGAGCATCAACTGTTCACATCCATGAGGACCTTCTTCCATTCCATCCGGCTTCAGTGCCCAAGAGGGAGTGGGGCCTCATTGGCCTCCTGAGCTTCCTGCCTTGTTTCCGTGACTTTAACGTGCATAGCCCCCAGGGATGACACGGCGCTTGCATGAGCCCGTTTCGACGAGGCAGGTCCCTGGAGAGCTTGCAAGCTGCGAGCTTCGCGTTCGAGTGCGCTGGCGCTTCGAACGATGGCTCGACCGCGCGAGGATGCGTGACTCGACCGATTTAGGCGAACGATATTCACCTTCTCGCAGTAGCCCCAATGGAGGAACGACGGCTGTTGCACTGTAGGACATACCTAGGCGACGAAGCATCTGGGCACCCTGTACCTTGTGTGCAGAGGCTCGATTCTTTCGCATGCTTCGGTATACCCGTACGGCGATCCAATGGCGATACGCCCATGTATAGTCGAAGTCGCTCCCACCTCCTCGCTCCTTGTCCGGTAGTCTCGGTTCGGAAGTAGCAGGAGATGACGGTCGCCGTGCCATGGGGAGCTTGCGAAAGACAAGCGTCTTATTAGGCGAGTCGATGTCATGGCTCGTCGAGGAAAGCGCATTCGCGTTCGTTACCGTTAGCTGTCCTTCAGCGGGTATGCGACAATGCCCTGGCAGTTTCCCGCGCAAAGGCGTCGCTCCTACGGAGTGTACTTGGAGTTGGCGGACAGCTGGCTCGAAGAACGATAGCTTTCATGCTCAGTGCGTACGGCGTAGTCGCGAAACCCGTTCTCCTGCCACTTGCCAGCTTCCTGGTGGCCACCACAGTAGTAGTCGTTTGTCCAGGGAAATGCCGTCGATACTTCCGTAGTAGAGCTCGAATGTGCCGCTGGCCGCCAAGAGCAATGCGTCGGATTTTCGGCGGAAGACACCGAAAAAGTATCAGTAGCTCACGACAGCGGTTCACATCCTCCGGACGTCTTGGTGGATACTTTGATTTGCGTTTCCATGGATGCCGTGGCAGACGGTACAAGTTGGCTTTGAGGAATGTAAGGCGCGATCGGCTGAACTTGGAGGATATTTCATCCGCTGAAGATCCTTTCACGCTGTTGAGAAGGCAATACTGCGTGACCGCGTTGTGGAAGGCAGCGAAAAAGAATGGAACGTCTCGAGGGTCCGCACGCTATCAGAGCGTGCTCAGGCGTGCTGCTGAAAACGAAGATGATGGTAGTTGCATGAAAAAAAGTTGGGATTAGTATTGCGTGGGAAATATTTATGTGCTAAGATTGCGGGCGGAGACCTGTATTCGTACATTTCTGCATAAAGAAAAGCAGTTTGGATAACATGGTTTACTACTTAAAATTTCTCTTTGAAGCGTTGGCCAAGGTTACTTGAGATACGAAGATTCTACGCCGTCGCATGCTTTTCTCTGTGTGGTAACTACTGATCTCCAGTAGTGGCTATAGGTGGCGGTAACATTACGTAATACGAATCAATTTATTTGTTTATTTTGGCAGCAACGCAATATACCTAAGAGAAGCTTTCGAAATAAAAATAAGAGAAATAATCCAGTGAGATACAACGGAAACAAAAAATAAAGACAAGGTATAAGGGCCACTAGGAAATTAAACTGCATATTTTATTTTGCCGACAAAACGTTTCGAGTTCGCTTAACATAAATATGACGGTATCAAAGGAGAAAACAGTGTCTAAACTATACAGACATTCCTAAAAGTTGTGATTTCAGATATACCAAAACATAGTCATTAATGCACCATCTTGAAAGAGGCGCAGATGCGGCCAATATATTAATGCTTTCTGTAGTGCGCTCTCGTATCACACTGATCATTATGATGATGATAATTGTGGTTAGGTTATGGAAATGACGTTAATTTTTGCATCCCATGTCAGGAGCACGGCTAAGCGTCCGTGGGAGAAGGGGAAAAGGGATTCAAAGAGAGAGAGTGAAAAGCGGTAGCGGATGCCTACGGAAATTTTCACCACCTGGGATTTTTTAAAGGGTCCCTGAAAAGTTTTTTTTTTTTGGCATTGCACCACTGCTTAGGCAACACAATTGTGAAATCTTTGACACCATAAATAAAACGAAGCACCATGCGCTAAGGCTGCTATGGACTTATTTCTGTCGCCTTCCTCCTTACCACTGCTGTTCCTCCTCAGCTCCCTCAGATGCGTAGTGCGAGCTGGCAACGACTGCGCCTCCCGCGTCAGCCGCTCTGCCCAGCCCTCCGTAGCGACATAGCTCCGCGATATCTTTACTGAGGTCGCCGGCCTCGGCAGTGCTAGCCTCTGTAATAGAGCGCCGGCGACTCGTGTGTACGCCGCCAGATACCACGACGATACCGTTGGCTCAAACGAAGGAGCACGTTGCAGGAGCACGTTGTTCGCAGTTAGCTCGGGAAAATTACGCGCACGTCACTGGTTAGGGGCCAATCAGCGGCCTCCCCATCCATCGTTCAATGGCGGGGGCGTTTGAAAAGGCCTTTTGGCTAGCCGCTGCGATATTTTGCGATGCGCGTAGTTCAAAACCTTATTGTGAATCACACACATTACGCAGAGCGCTCAAACCCGTCCTCTGATGATCCTAATGACTCCCTCTACAGGATTACCATGTTTGCACGAAATCGTCGAAACCGTTTTAGGGTCCCTTTAACGTGCACTGAAAACGCACAGTACACGGTCCTGAACATTTCATCTCCATCGAAAATGCGACCGCATTTTTTTGGGTGGCAGCCGAGCACCATAACGAATACGCCAACGCGGCGGACTCCACCACGACATTTCTCTTCTTTCTTTCTCTTTCAGTCCCTTTCCCCTACCCCCACGGACGCTCAGCCGTTATCGTGACATGGGCTGCAGAAATGAGCTCTGTTACTTAACCAAACCAGAATCAAAGAAGAATCGGGGAAGCTACTCACCAGTATTGCGAAGAATGACGCAGCAGCAGAGCTGGAAGCGTTCCCCTCCTTCTTTCGTGCCCCTTGCTGTGCTACGCTATGCCTTAGTCCTCCTTTCCCTCCTCCCGAACCCCACTTCCCACCTCTCGCTATATTGTACTGCATAAGACTATGCTATGCTTTACACCCTCCCCTCCTGGCTTATTGTCGGTATATCTTATTACTCCAAGTTAAAGAGAAAGAATAAGTGCACTTTCATGATGGTAATTTTTGTTACGGTTTACGGAATAGCGATAGTCTCAAGCACTTCCGCTCTGAAAATCATAGCGTTTTATTATCTATGCAACGTAATTTGGTGAACAGTTTGTTCACTCGGTTAGACATTGTGGATTCAATCACGTGCGGCTCGCGCCTAGTAACCTAAATGAACATTAGAATCCAGATAGAGAACGCTGTGTTTTGATGGGCTAAGAGTTCGGTCCAGAGTCAGTCCAGAACCACACGAGCCGTAGAGGCCCTGCGTGCTCTTGCTAATAGATAAAAATCTTTCCCCATTTGCCTGACGTTTGATTTCTCACTATTCGTGGCAAGGCTATATCTGCATACCAAATGTACCGCCCCTGTTATAACCAATCTGTTGTTGCAGCCGCGTGAAAGTCTGCGAGAACTCAATTATCCAGTGTGTCCGCATTACTCATTAAGTGCTATGCACCTTGATAAACGATTTTGGCAAATCAAGCTGCCTGTGGCAGGTATCTGCTAGGCAAATACACGTAAGACCGGGTTTGCTCCTCGGTAATTTTAGCAGCATCTATGTTATGGTGACTACGGCAGGATTCCTCGAATTTCTCGCAGTGACACAAGCATTCGCTACGCAAAAGATTTATTGAGTGTAAATATCTACGAAAAAATAACGTCGCACTTATAAAGACATAGCATAACTACTTCAGTATTCACATATGCTGGGGGACGCTGTGCGCTCCGTGGACATAGTTCTCATATTTTTTTCCCGGTATACTGTGGGGATGCATGTGGTGAAACGAGCCGGCAGGACCCCGATGACTTGTGCCAGGACAATTCAAGCTCCTTTCACCGCCACCCGCACTTGCAAGGGCCTCCGACGAGTGCATCATCCGGCGGTGACAGGCCACCCTGCAGCGGGTACGCCACGCGCCAAAAGTGGCGTACTTGTCACAGCGCGCTCTTATTTTCGCTGAGCATGAACTGTCCACACGCATGAGGAACAACTTGCATTACATGAGGTGTCAGTGCCCATGAGAGAATGGGACCCAAATGACCTCCTGCGCTTTCTGCCTTGTTTCCGTGACTTGAAATTGCAGAGCCCGCAGGGATGGCACGGCGCATGCACGTCTTAGGAGCGCGTTTGTACGAGGCTCTTCCCTGCGGAGCTTGCAATCTGTGAGCTTTGGTTCGAGACCACTGGTGCTTCGATCGATGGCTCGACCGGACGAGGATGCGTGCCCCGACGAACTACGCGAGCGAGATTCACCTTCTGGTAGTGGCCACAAGGGAGAAACGGGAGCGGTAGCAATAGTTGGCGTACTCCGGCAATCAAGCATTTGGGGAACCTGTACCGTGAGTAATGGGGCTGAATTTCTTCGCGTGCTTCGACACACTCGTACGGCGAGCCAGTGGTGATGCCAGTGGTGAGCCAGTCGCGCCCACGTTTTCGGTTCTAAGCTGTTATACGGCCGAATCCGCCGAGTCGCCAATGCGGCCGGTGCAGCAGGCGGGTGTTCTGCCTGTGTCTGTTTCATTCGATTGGTACATTGGTACAAATTGGTACAAATTGGTACAAATTGGTACATTGTGATAACACCCCGATGTCGGTCAGGCACGCTTTGCCAGCGGCGTTTGTCGTCACTTCGTCGCCGAGATGGAGGTAGATTGATGCTGCGCATACCCGAGTGCTAAAAAAATTTAGCATAGAGCGTGTGAAACACACACACACACAAGAGAAGAGGCGATCGAATCGGACAAGGACAGGCATTTTTCACAGTAAACAGTTGTAGTAGCTTTGTACACTTCGTCTCTTGCGTATGTGTGTTCCATTCGCACAAGCTCAACTCTTCAAGATGCAAGACCAACCCGCCAACAGCCTGTCAAAGCTTTTAAAAAACCAGCGTGCGCACGTTTGCAACGTGTAGTGCATTTACGCTACGGGACACTGCACGCTCGGGTAGGTGAAAAGGTCGCTTACTGGGCGCGTACGCGAAATGTGGCCTCTTCCAACCGTGGCACATACAATTAAGAGACGTTCACATCACGCGAGCCCATGATGAAGTGGTTTTCTTTTTTTTTTTTCTGTCGACCAGCACTTACTAATTTCGTTACAGTACACTTCTTAGCGGAGAGCACATAAAATTGTTCGATAACTCCTCCCCCTCTTTTTTTCTTTTTTTTAAATGTGGCACTTGACTGCCGTAATTTATACACATATGTGACTGAATAACGTTACGTTTCTCTTCAGTTTGTAAAAAGTTGTGCGACCATGCAGTAAATCTGGTACGTTGCATCCCACACGATACCAGTTCCCACCCACGTCAAAGTCAAAGTTCCAGTTAGACCCTTGCTGGGACCAGTCACTTCCAGTAGAGCTGGTCCAGGTCCCAGTTCAAATGGTCTTGGTCCAGTAGGTTGCCAGTTGCCCTCCAACTGGAACCAGTTGCTTCCATGACTGGGACCAGTTGGTCAGTAACTGGGACCAGTTCGTTTCCAAATGGAACCAGTTGAATCCAGCTGATGCCAGTTGAAACCAGTTAGATTCCCAGTTGCACATTTTCACTAGGGACACCAGACCTATTCCAGCGGCGAGGAGAACCAAACGGTGGCCAGCGGCGCGACGTCACACGTGCGGCGCACGACGCTACGTACAGCACGTCGTAATCACTTTCTGAACTGGAAGAGCTTCTGCTTGTCCTGCTGTCGTCGCTAAATGCGAGCTCCACTTTCTTGTACACTCCAGCTAGAGTTAGAATTACAACACTGTAGTTAGAATACTCCAGCTCCACAGCCGCAGCGAACGCAGCCATTTTGACAGACAAGACGGAAGTGACGCGTGGACGCGGCCCGCTTCCGCCCGAATCTGTCTGAATCCGCGCCTGGGCGCTCCAGCAAGGCGGAGCGCTCTGGCGCAGTTTGAGTTCCTCCGAATCTGCCAGTGAAACGCACCAACCCGCTCCCGCTCGACCAGTGAAACACGGATTCGTCGCGGCGGAGCAAAAAAACCTGCTCCGAACCTGCCAGTGAAAAACGCCATTAGAGCAATGCTCTACGTCGCCGTCAACCCGTTTTTGAGGAGAAAACGACTCGGAAATCATCTCCCCTAACGAAAACCGGTGCAGTGACGGTGACGCGACCGGCCGTTTGACGGCTGTGTGAACGAGCACTTAGATGGGCTAGTGCGCGACTTCGCATCAGCGTACCACTGACGAAAACAGCACATGCCTATTAGACTGTACGATTTAACGCTGCTTCTTTGTAGCAATATATTACCAATTGCCCTAGTCTCACACAGTACTTTTAGTGCGTATCCTTGCGATGACTGTGCGTCTGCAGTATGGGATGTTGCCAACGCCAGCGATCTAGACCGATCAGTCCAAATTGTTTGGATAATGGGATGCACCAGCAGTAACTCGGTATAATACCTCAACAACGCAACGTAATTTTACCTGCATAATCGGCGCCTAGTTAGGCTATTTTTGTTAAGTCTGTCAAAATTATATTCGTATTTGCCAATATCTAAGTGCACGATATTCGTCGAACTGCACTTAGCCCCTCTCTTCGTCTTACTTATTTCATATTGTTTAGAGCAGTGGCTCTCAGACCTGAATGTGTGATGGAACCCCTTGCGAACTTGCGGGAGTGATAGGGGACCCCTTGCAGTGAGGGAAGGGGCAGTGTGTCAAGGTTACGAAGCAACACAATATACGCCGGGAGTAACTGAGTCCCCCCGAGCCAGCGTTCGAGAGATTGCACAAAAGAAAATTAATGCACAAGAAATTTATATTGTACAACACTTTTCGCTCGACAGAGCCACGACTGCAGTTATGGAGTACTGTGGCCTGCGACAGCCTAGGGCCCCTAACCCACTCTTAGTACGCTTCACCGCATAACAAGAATGTACTGCGGTAAAGCTAGTTTTGCCACAGTACAATAGTGTCATGCGGCAAAGTTGGTTTTGCCGTGGCACAGTAGTGTGATGTGGCGAAGCCAACTTAATAAAATAAACTGAACTCTCTCTCTCTCTCTCTCTCTCTCTCTCTTTTTTTTTTTTTTTGTCGCGGGTGTCGCAATTCCCAAAGTGGCTCCGCGTCAGCAGACCGCCATTTCAGATTAATCAAGACTAAACTTCTCTAGACGTCCACCTCCAACCAGAAAGACCAAAATTCCTAGGAGCCCTTGTCTACCACTTAATTGAGGCCAAGCACTTAGGCATTCGAACCTGGGACGTAGGGGTTTGAACCCGGAGGCCGATCCACGGAATGGAGTGTGTGCAAGCCAATTCAATCAATTTGCGAGTATAAATGTTCTTTGCTGCGTCACTGCCATTTTTGCTGCGTCGTGCTAATGATTATCGCTTCCACCACAATCGTTTCCTTAACTTTGTGTCTAATTTCAAAACCATGCCATCGCCGTTGCAGTTATAATTATTTCCTTGACTCATTGCCATTTTTACTGAGTCATGCTTATAACTATGACATCTGCCATCACCCTTTAGTGTTTCCTTTGCTTAGCATCCAACTTCGCATCCATTCCGTTGTTTTTTTAAGCCTTAAAACTTGTTAGCAGAGTCGTTGCCATTTTCCTGACTCATGGTGGTTTCCTACCCAAATGCTCTATTTTATTATGACCGTAATTATCAACAAGCCTTACTTGTGCCGAGTGTCAGCATTACTTCTCGATTTTTCGACACTTTAGTTTTTAGGGGCGAACCTCCTTAAGGTTTGGGTCTGTCCGTCCGTTGTAGTAGCGCGTTACCTACTAGGAACGCGCTACTAGGAGGGCGCGTGTGGGAGGCGCGCCCTCGGCGCGTGCCTCCCGGCGGGCGAGCTCTCTCACTCTTCCATCTGCTGTCTTGTGAGAGAGAGAGAGAGACAGAGAGAGCGAAAGGCGCGCGTTGACTATTTACGGTACTCGGCTGCCACCCGAAAAACGCGGGTTCGATCCCGGCCGCGGCGGTCGCATTTTCGATGGAGGCGAAAATGCCAGAGGCCCGTGTACTGTGCGTTGTCAGTGCACGTTAAAGAAGCCCAGGTGGTCTAAATTTCCGGAGCCCTCCACTACGGCCTTTCTCTCCCCTCTATCTCTTTCACTCCCTTTCTCCCTCCCCCACGGACGCTTAGCCGTGCTCCCTACATGGGCTGCAGAAATTAGCATCCTTTCCGAACCACAATCAATCAATCAATCAATCAATCAATCAAACAAACGCTCTTCGATGATGATGATGATCATCATCATCATCTTCTTCATCTTCGATGAACACGCTACCAGCTCGCAAAGAAGGAGAACGCGACCTCACCCGCGAGAGACAAGCTTGACACAGGCAGCGTCTTCTAGCGAGTTTCTTGATTGAAAAGTACCGACTGCTCGCGCTGGAGAACCGTTCACCGGCCACCCATATATATATATATACAGGCACTGGATCTTGACTTGCAATGTAGTGCCGGTGGGAGATTTCACTTGTGCGTAGTTGGACCATAAGGATTCGTAGCGTGCGCGTTAACTAAATTAATCCGGAACTCGGCACGATCTACGATGAACCTCCGAAGCTTCGCCCACTCATCATCATTCACTCCGTGGATATGCTGTGAATATTTCAATGCACTCTTCCGCTTTATCATGCTCATAATCATAATTAATTTAACTTCTACATTAACCACGCATTACTATTTTTATTCCTCCTGTAATTACTTATCGATGGATATATAATTTTATGTTGTTGCTAGTGATGCTATTTAGGTATCGATATTTTGCCCAATCTTGAGCTATGTTTTTCCGATTATTTGGTCACCTTTTTTCTTCTTTTTTTTTCACGGTCACCTCAAAGCGTGACACATAGGGCTTTCACCGAAAGCCCTATGTGTCACGCTTTGTAGCGTATACATTGCACCGCTGTCTCATTTCAAATCCGTATACGCGGCCAAGAACGCCGAAAAATTCAAACTACGCCAACGAATTCCTCAGCACATGACTCCGTCGGAAAATACTTCCAGCTCCCCGTCCGTCGGATCGCCGTCCTTGAACACAAGATGGTTGCGCAAGTGCCGCTTCATTCCAAGGTAAAGTCACGGGGCACTCCGTCTCACGAGCGGCGAGATATCTTAGCGTTGATTCCGTCGTGTGCCGCCCATAAAGCTGGATCCACACGGGTCGAGTGAAACGCCCTTTAGAGATGGACGTCGAGGTCCGCCCCTGCACAATTTATTGCTCGAATTAGGCGGTCTCCATTGTTTGCGACTAGGGCTCGTTTGTTTCCACTATTCACGATCTCACGCATTTGCTGGCTGGCTACATTTCGGCCATTATTATATGCCGCCGCGGCAGAGGTTATCGCCGCGGCTCGGGCGGCTTTGTGCCGATGTATTACAACGCGTTTGTTCGCTATACGCCGCAGCGTCCGTACGAAACCCGAGACTCTACTGGAAGCACTAGCTTCGTGTATCTGCTGTCCAATGCTTTAACAGTATCGCTGGTGCCATTTTGAGCTTTTCCAAATCGATACGCCGCGGGCGTTGTACACAAAGGAAGCACGCATTGCCCTCCATGTTTTCTTTGTCATAAATAAACGCTAGTGGAGTCGCATACGCATTACTTACGGCTGCCACTCTGAGAACAATGGCAGAAATAATTCTGTACAGCCACCACACCACAGAACAATCCATTGAGGCAAATTTTCTTGGTGTTGTCAACGATAACTATGTCAAATTTAGCCTTCATCTATGCTAGTTCGCAAGGCATCATATGTGGCCCGCTTATGCCTTGAAGGCATGGAGGATATTTCCTGCTCTACATAATTATAAAATTTTACTGCAGATTTGTTCAATACATTATTGCACTACTACGCAGCCATCTACTACAGCACATAGAAGGCATTTGTCACTGGTGCTCACGCTACAAAACAGAGCTCCCCACATTACAGCGCCAAACAATAGGCATAATTACAGAAAAGATTTAGTTAGAACGCTGAAAGTTCTCAACGTTTGCGTAGGCGTGCAACATCTCCTGCGGCATGCACCTAATATCTAGAACAAACCTTGCCTTGGCAACAGTCTCACGTCATTTTCTCACTTCGCACAATTTGGAACGTATTGCACAGTTCTTATCACGTATGGTTTAGGCACTATAACTACGGTCACTCAACATCGCACTATACAGGCATATCAGCTTGTTAAGAACTTGACAGTACGAAAACGAACCTAAAAATACTGCATAGATTTCTAAAGAAAGTTTTCGAATGGTGGCGCAAGTTAACTGAAACACCCGGTATGCATGAAGTTCCCTTTAATTTTATTTTCATTTCATTTATTTATTTGCTACAGTACAAAATTTTCAGCTGGATTTTCAGCATGGATGAAACCATACTGGCATTATTGACTGCCGTATTCACCACCTCAAATTATTCTGCGATCTTTTGCAATAACACCACGCAGTTAATTAATGCTAAAAATTAGCGAACTTTTTAACTATTGCTTTAAACGCAGTATATCCAACGGGGAAGTTGTGGAGCGTGTTAGTGTCCGGATAATCTCTGTTTTCACAATAATATATACAGTGATTTAAATTTCCTTGGTCTTGTAAGAAAGTGCGTGATATCCGAAAAAGGGCCACATGACTATAAGCACTATAGCGCGCAGTGACATAGCGTCCCCCTACATGCAGCGAACGAACGATCCATGGTGCACCCAGACAGCAAGCATAAACGTCCCGCCACGATGGTGTAGTGGCTATGGCAATGGGCTGCTAGCTATTCCGAAGCTCGCAGGATAGAATCCCGGGCGCGGCAGCTCCATTTCGGTTCAGGGGGAGGCCCGTAGTGTACTGTGCGTTGCCAGTGGACCTTAAAGAACCTCGGGTGGTCCAAATTTCCGGAGCCCTCCACTACGGCTTTTCTCATAATCATATCCTGTTTTTGGAACGCGAAACCCCAGAAATCATAATTACACATAGACAGGACCAAAGGTGTGGCCACATCTTGTCAACTTCTCCTGCAGCGTGTACACTCCTATGTGTCTGCACGCATCATCGATCACTTTGTCGTAGCGTGTTTGAGAGTGCTACTATCACACACCGCAAGCGCCTAGTCACGTGGTGCTTTTTCAAATCTCGCGCACTTTCCTAGAATCCCGAAGAAAATGAAAACAACTTCACCTGTTCTTATGAAAATATAGCTTATGCAGAAACAAACATGTGGTGCACAACTTCCCTACTGAGCATTTTCACTTTAAAGCAACAATTTAATGTTTCAGTAATCACTAACAATAATAGCCTGTGCTCATCCCAAAACAATTTGGGATGGTCTACACAGCAATAAGCAAAAAGAAAAAGTTTGACGACGCCTTAACTTCTCCTTTAAGAGTAAAAGCTATCGCTTCATTCGGTCCCGTTCGCATCACCTCCTCGTGACAGAATTACGTTCCTCGTAAATACAAGTTACAGTCCGAGCAATCATGCGCGTAAATTTTAATGAAGTCGTAGTCTTCGATTTTTCTAACAAATTTTGCTTTGTTAAAATTGAATTCTGTTCACTAACGCACCTGTACCATAGCGGAGGGCTTGCGTGTTAGGTTGTCTCGGCCAACGGTGGTAGCGGAAGCTCCAGTTGATAGGAATCCGGCGTCGATGACGACGCCGACATCGAAATTCCTGCTACACGAGCTCGTTAAAGCGATCGTGTTAATACAAACATGGCTGCATCTCTGTAAGGCGTACTCTGCAAGGTGCACGTGGCTTTTCCCTGGGGCAATTTATTTAAAGCACCCTTTATATACAAGCTAGCGAACACTGAGTAATAACCCGTTGCTTGTTTGCATTGTACATAGCCTCACTGTTTGACTCCTGTCCAGCTAAGATGTAAGGTGCCGTACTTGAATGGCGTTAAAGGGCAACTCCGGCGGTTTTTTTTTTTTTTTTCACGAAGTTTCACGAAGTTCACGGTGTTTTCCAAAGGTACTGACAGTCCTGTAGCAGCCAGGATATATGCTCAGAAACTCACCAATAATTTTAAATAACCGACTGAAATGACTGTTCAGGGCGAAACTGAAACGTGTAGACGCTTCGTGCAGCGTGTGCGATGACGTCACAACCTTCCCGTCACCAGAAATATGGAGCTGGTGCCAGAAAAATGACAGTGGCGAGGTCGTCCTATGATGTGTTGAGTTATGCCAGCTTTTCTGTGCGGTCCGCTACCTCGGATAGGCAGCGTTGAAGGCGATGACGTAAAATCCCAGGGTGGCCTGCGTGGGAATCCGCTAAAAAAATTTTAATTTATTTCCAGGAAAACTAAATAACTTCCAACCGCATAGCTTGACATATTTATTACAGTATCGATGAGAATATATACTGAAAATTTCAGTAAGATCAGTGGGCACTGAGAAATCTCCGGAGTTGCCCTTTAACGTGCTCTTTGCACGCAGGCGTTATCCGAGGCCTTTATTACGAAATAGTGTACGGCGCCCAGGCACCTCGTGTGCAGTCGATGCCAGCGCACGTGGCAAGCTTGTTGACTCATACGGGCTTCAGCATTTTGTACTTTTAATTTTGCTACACGTTAATGCTTAAATGTAGACAGGTACGCCAACACTTTTCTTGCAACTGCTCCTTCGTCTTTTTTTTTTTTTTTACAGCGAAGTGGTGCCTAACATGTGGCGTCGACGAAATTGCCCGCTGAAGCACCATTGGTTGAGCCGGTGAGTCACGTGCTCTTGCATTCGATCAGCCAGATGTAAGCGCGCGCTTTTCAAACTAATAACAATTTTTTTAAAAAAACAAGCAGTCGGTCACGTGACCTCGCGATGGCAACGCAATATATTTAAAATAGACTGCTTGCGAAGTTTCCCTCCTAGGTGTAACCACTCGGTGTAAGTAAGAGCGCTTCGATTATACGACCATCGTTTTTTTTACGCGTTTGTGTTCTAGCATTCTAATGCGCAAGATACACGAATCCAACGGTTTCATATCGTTGTATGGTAAGTCTGATAGGGCTCGCTCTTTTCCATCGGTTTCTAAATTAATCGGCATGCCAGACTAGAAAGAAAAACTTCCCTGGTGGACTCAGTATGTTTACCCCCCTCTCTCTCTCTCTCTCTCTCTTCGCGCAAATCTCTCGTCCTGTACGTAAGTGCTGGTGCGAGGCTGGCACTTTCATTGACAGCCATTTGTATAGGCCCTATGCCTTCTTCAATGCTTGCGAAAACATGCTCGTGATGAGAAATAATGAGCCACCCGTCACCAAACGCAAGAACCTAAATACCATCTATCACGTAGTGATGGTCCTTGATGCAAGCAGCAATTGATAAGGCGTTCCGCAGAAGCGATGTTTAGCAACGCGTCAGTAAACCACCGGCGTTTCGTAAGAGCGCCTAGGTGCACAGTTTACACAAGAAAGGTGTTTGAAGGAAGCCCACAATTAAACCGCGAGATGCGCAGCAATGGCGCAACAAGGACGTGACGTAACAGCTTTCTATTGCGATTCCCGTACGACGGTTTGAGATGGGTTTCTCGAACGCGTTCTTCCATACGCATTTATTTATTTATTTATTTATTTATTTATTTATTTATTTATTTATTTATTTATTTATATGCTTCTATGATTGTTCACCAATATTTATTTATATAGTAGTTTAAGCGGTGAGCATTTGAGGAACGCCCCTCCACGGTGGTCTAGTGGTTATGGCACTCGGCTGCAGATCCGAAGGTCGCGGGATCGAATCCCGACCGCGGCGGCTGCATTTCGATGGAGGCGAAATGTTGAGGCCCGTGTGCTGTGCGATCTAAGTGCACGTTAAGAGAACCCCAGATGGTCGGAATTTCCGGAGATCTCCACTACGGCGTCTCCCTAATCACAGCTGGTTTTGAGACGTTAAGCCCCAAAAATCAATCAAATCATATCATTTGAGGAACACAAAAGTGGAACGAAAGGCGTAAAGGTCGAGCGAGTATATGCTCGACCTTGTGCCGCCTATCCATATATAGACCTATTCCATGTTGGTAAACAGTGGTAGGCACCGGCGATATAACCAGGGCTTGTGTCGACGTCGCGGCGCGGAGGCCCCGCCCACCGCTTGCCGCGGCCCTGCACGGTCGCGCCACCGCCGCCGGCCAAGCGTGTGCGAAAGCTGCCTCCGAGCACGGGGCGTCGGAGCGCCGACGGCGTGTTTACAACAGTTTGCAAGGGGCAGCCACGTGAGATGAAGTTGCGTTAGCTCTAGGAAGCGTTCAATGAATGTAGAAAAGAATGTGCTGACGCCCAGCTATGATAAGATGTGAGAAACTGATTGAACGGATAAGCACCTTATCACATGATGCGAATGATCGCGAGCTATCATGTCGGCATCGCTTCATGATTAATTCGGTAACTGGCGCAAGGATGTACCACTCGCAAACAGCGAGACTTGCTTAAAAACGACTTGAAGATGCCTCAGCTAAAATACTGCTTCGGACTAAAGCCTCTAATCCCTACACAAAATCCTTGCGCAAGAACAAATGTAACGGAATAGGTACTCAAGCATGCGATATTGGTGACGCTATAACCTATGTAAATACGGCTTTGATAACGCGCACACACAAAAAAAGCAATAACATGCCAAGGACAAGGCTCTCAAATAACCGCCAGCAAGGCGCATAACCGCGGCTTGCGGCTCTGCCCATACGCTCAGTTCCGATCGTGACGGCGTGAAGTCCTGTAACGACGCGGCAAATGTCATGCGTGTAGTTCATTCGAGCAGTCTGACAATCGAAAAAAAATTTAAGCGCATCATAGACACTTCGTGTATGCTATCGCACCCGCAAGCAATTTGCAAAAGCGTCGCTGTAATCGGCCTTTCGCTCACGGCTACGTGAATTAAGCTCTTATATATTTGTTTCATTCGTATGACGTATGTATAGCTTCCCCACTTCAATAATACACGGCGACCGCGATTACTTCTACACATCGAGCTAAGCTAACGTCGTGCGCGCTTTGCGGCAAGCGTGATCGCTCTGTGTCCGCACTTTGCTTATGCAAAGAAACTTGGTGTCGAGCATTGCACTTGACAAACTTGTGACAATGCTATTTCTCTCAAATGAAACAAGCCGCACTAACGCTAAGTAATTACACATATGCTTAGTCGTGACGAAAATATTTGGCGCATGACCGATGCGCCAAACAGCCGGCATTACAGGTTCGTCCCTTTCCTTGAGACAGACATAAGCAGGAAACCGATAAAAACCTATCGCGCATATTTTGTGCGTTTCTGAGCAACCAACCCACGGCGCAGGTCATCGGTGAACACTTTTTTCTTCATTTCACGGCGGTGAGAAGCGCCCGCACCAGCGAAAACGCAGCGGATGCTACGGTAGGCGCGCCGGCGGATGCCTACCATGCGAAACCAAAACTCCCGACGACAGCGCCACCGCATCTTCGTGACGTAGGCCCGGTGGAATAGGTCTATAAAGAACTTTTCCTACGCCAGGACTGCTTACACCATCCCGTTGTGATATTCAATCCATCATTAACGAAGGTACACACTCGCAGCAAAATGGTACTTGGAGCAAAAAAAAATATAAAATAAAGTATTGTAATATCGGCCCCTGATTGCCCAGAGCTGTGCACGTCTACACAAAGTCTGTTGCCGGGCCCTGTGTTGTCTTTTCTTTCATATTGACCAGCTTACAGCGCAAACGGGGACGAAGACGAAGGAAAGACAAGGTGACAACACGAGCGCTGACTCTCAACTAAAGTTTATTCCAAGAAACGACACGAATAAATACACATGTTAACCAAGCTTCAACGGAGCGATTGTGCGTGTACAGCAGAGTCATTCAAGTGACGTAAAACTCCCATCACACGTGGAGCACCCACGTGCGTCCAAGAAAGCATACACAGAAGCAGGTAGAGTGAACACAAACTTTCAAATGAACCTATTCCCGCGTCATTCATGAAGGCAGGCTGCACTCCAGAAATTTTTCCTTTTCGCTAAGGGCAACAGACGGATGACTAATGCACCTTTCGCCTTCTCTGATAATGAAGAGAGCCTCCATTACCTCTCTCGTAGTCTGATGACCATGCCGGAACAAACAATCTGTCTCCCTTCGTCTTCGTCCCCGTTTGCGCTGTAAGCTGGTCAATATGAATTATCACCAACTCGCCCAGATTTCCGTTCTCGTTCTGTCTTTTCTATTTATTTTTTTTTTTGATGTGCAAAACAAAATGATCTAGTTGCCATTTTCTGTCGACGGCTACCCCTTTTCTCTTAGTTTCTTTAACAGGCTGCTGTCTTGTTCGAAACAAAGCAAGGCACCTCGTTTAGAAATGAGAACAATAATGAGGGCTTCAGACGCCACCAGGCAAAGAAATGGCATTATCTTACGGTGCATTATAACTTGGCTTACGCATGTATAGCGGTTGTGGTTGCGTGCCGAACACGCACCTGTGGCAACGACACTTGCGTGCAGCGTACGCTATGCTGCGAGCCCGAAACTGAAACTCTCTAATTAGTACCCCGTTTTATTTCGAGCAGAACTGCACATGAAGGCACCAGGTTCCCATTCATAGGAAATGCCGGCAACTATCGTGCCGACTTTGACACTTGCCCCCCTCCCCCGCGACAGGGCTGTGCCGGCGTTTATGAACTGCTGTCTAACTTCCGAAGTTTACTATTACTTGCACTTAACCATGCCAATCAAACACCTCGTTGGCTACGTGTGTACGCTCACTGCTTTCAGTATGCTTCAGTTTCCAGCTAATGAAGTTGCATTCTTCTAGAGACAGAACTAATTCTAGCTATCCTTTACAAGCCCTGTCGCCGCAGTCGCTATATAGCCGTGTAAGCGCAGAGCTGGAAGTCCTGCGCAGCACGGGAAGTCCTCGACACCCTCGTTCGCGTCTAAAACCGGTAATTACGCCGGTACAACTCAAAAGAGAGACCTCGCCTTCCTGTCATCGAGTCCGCACCGCTTCAACAACCCGCAATTATATAGAAGAGGCCTCCGGACTGACTCCCGGAACCGACGGCGTCCTTGCGTGTTCTCATTAATATCCTCGTTCACTCGTACAAGAGATACATGTAATAACCTCACGAGTGTGTGCGCTCCGGAGTGTCATTTCCCAATCCGAACACCAGCCGATGGATTCCTCTTCATTGCCCAAGTTTCGTTTCTTTTTTGGCTGACGATTGCCCAACGCCCGGTGGGCCTCACAAGTAGGACCCACTCTCTTCGGGAAAGTATCGTTTTCATATTGCCGCTGCTTCCGCTCTTCGCCCCCGAGGCATGCGCGGAGATGGTCAGCGTGGACGTCTTATCGAGCATCGCATCGCGCGTTCGTGACCAACGCGAACGTTATGGGGGTTGACCCGTTTGACCCGTCCCTCCCACACGAGCTGGTGTTGAGGGACTCTCTTGCCGAGGTCGCACCTAATACCTTCGCCGCCTTTGGACGTCGGCAACGCGCACGTGCTGGAATCGTCTGAGAAGTATACGGACCCATTCGCTCACCGTGTGCAACAGAGTGTCCGCTAATCGCGCGCGCCGTGCATAAAACGTGCGCGAAATGGGCGTTTTGAATGCGCGCGCAGTCGTGTTTGTCTTAACAACTTCGGCCCTGACGCTAACTGCGGCTCGCTGATAAAGCCAGTTCGGTGCAGCACCAGTTAAGGCTCGAAGGATGCGTGGATCCTTGAGAATTTGAAGTCATATTGCCTTCGAGAGAGCGTTCTTGTGGGAGTGCAGTGGCGACACCACTCATAAAGCAGTGTGCAAAGCGAGGCTCTTTAGTACCAAACAAGCGTCCACTTTCTTCCGTATCTGGCACAGAACATGCACGAAAAAGTCCAAATAAATGCTACTCTAGTATAAAAAGCAGCGCCAAAGAAGCACAAAACGCGTACGTCTATATCGCCAAAACCCCACGCGTTTTCCGTACGAGGGTGTTCACTTTCGCTTCAGCTGTTTTTCTGAATCATCTTGGGAGCCTTAAGCACGCGCTTTGAAATCCAGACCTTTTAAGATTACGCCAAATTCCGTTTCCTGGACTGCGGAATATCTGAATGTTTGATCTACTTCGCATGAAAAGTCTCCCTGGGCAAGAGACGATGATGGAGGTGTTCTGGCACGTGCAAGTACTAGATAATTAACCGCCAACTTTAAATAGGCTTCCGGAATGACAGCAGTGACCGTCCGCCTTCGGTGCGCAGAATAATTCCTTGGCAAAAGCCTAACCCTTGGAATATGACAGCTTGGTAGATAAACTATGGAAGCGCAACACAAAACACGGACTCAGGAGACACGGACGAGCGCAATTGCGCTCGTCCGTGTCTCCTGAGTCCGTGTTTTGTGTTGCGCTTCCATAGTTTATCTACCAAGTATGAACCAACTCGCCCAGCAGCAAGTTTTATTGAATATGACAGCTGTTGTAGCACTATCAAAATGGAGGTCACACAGCTAACTGCAAGTGCACCAGAGCTTGAGGGACGTTCCGTTTCATTTCTTCTTCCATTTCAATCAGGCGTGATAGCGCGTGAGCTCTCTGTCAAATATTCCAGAGACTGCATTGCCTCAAACAACGCGGTCCTTCACGGGAGTTCCTTCTGGAACGTGCCACAAGCGTCGAAGCCATGGGGAATAAAATTGATCCTGGTATTCGTCGTATCGTACATGGGTTTTGTCGTCTGCTGCTCCAGCATATGGTGCTTGAGGGAGTTCCCAGGGTATGGCCAAAGTTAACATCGTCGGGAACAAAAATGAGGTACACTTGTACTAGCCATGGGGAGGGCTGAAGAGTGTGGAGGCGGAACGCACTTCGCCGCTGGCCCATGTATGCAGTAAAGATGCCATGGAAAATAGCTGCGTATCTTTCACAAGGGCTCTACGCCGACGTTGTACTGGAACGAAAACAAAGCGTCTCGTAGCCTCGGCTGTGCTGCACGGACACAGTACAGAACGGAGAGCAGCAGTGCTCTGTCTTCGTCTGGTGATTGTGCAACGTTGCGGCACGCACGCGAAATGAGCTCTGAACGGAGCATAGCTGCGGGAAACCTTGAGTTTGCAGTCCGTGATCGGCGAAATGTCGTCTTCGCCGCTACTCCGGTCCCGCTCAAGGTTTAGATGTGACAGGCGTTGACTTATTTCATCGCATTGTGAGACCGTAACGCGAAGAACGGCACGTGCTTCGCATTTCCCCTGCTGTCGGCCGACCGCCGGCCGTTTTGCGCGTGCCTAGCTTACAGCTTCATTTTCTCGTATAGCGGTTCTTTTTCTCATTTGTTCTCGCTTGAATTCAACTTGCAATGTCGAATTCGACAACAAAGTCCATTGTAAACGAGATGAAATTGAGGCACACTCAAACCGGTTCACATCTGCTTAATAGGACGCGTGCATGATTTCGTATAGATGAACGCTCTTGTGAACGGTATAACTGTTCTGCTGCAAACAGTAGACGTTATTGCGACGTTTTCTGAACTGATGAAGAGCGTGTCGCGTGGTGGTGGTGTTGTCTTTAGCAGCACTTGGCGACTAAGAGGCATCACTGGAGAGCGGAGCGCGTTCATCACTACCTACCCATTGGCCACGGGGTTACACCTCAAGTGTCACATGCCGATGTTGGCGTAGAAGTTCCTGAGGACTATGAACACGTTTGCTCCGCTATCACGGAAATTGCTATAAGCAGGGCCCATAGCAGGGCCCACCCTTCCGCTTCGCCGTCCACTGCCCCGACTGATCCCAGTAAAATTTTGAATGTCTTCTTAGTGAATTAAAAACGGTAACTGAGCGCATCGAACGCCAGTGGGTTAAGAGAGGCGGCGTTGCGTCTTCAAGGGTGGCCACATCAGGGCGACTCCTCGAACACAAGCGCCCTTGGTGCCATTTTGTTTGTAGGAACCTCATTTCGGAGCCGACGTTGATACATTACAGGCGACGGATGCGTACCGTAGCTGCCAGAATCGATCATCGTTCTTCAGTCGTGAAATCGCTGTTAGTTTATTTAAGAGTGTCCACAAGTTTACGACATCGCGGCATAGCTGTATAGCGTATTGGACTATAGCTAGTAAATTTAGCTTTTGTGATGAAATATGTGTGAGGAGAGGTTGAAACTTAAGATCTCGACTCTCCCCCCCCCCTCCCCCGTTTGAAAATTTGTGTGTGGAACCCTGCCATAGAAAATGAAAGGTCATCTTCTTGACATCTATTGGCTGGGTTGTAAATTTATGCTTGCACAAACCACA
Organism: Hyalomma asiaticum; assembly: GCA_013339685.2. Lineage (NCBI taxonomy): Eukaryota > Metazoa > Arthropoda > Arachnida > Ixodida > Ixodidae > Hyalomma > Hyalomma asiaticum. The sequence continues at coordinate 98,302,447 of CM023485.1, read as the reverse complement.
GATGATATATAATTCAAAATGTAATATAATTTCAAACTAGCGGCCCAGTAATATTGTCCATATGAGAGATGTTGAGACAATCCACTCATGTCTTGGCCAGTCACCTGCATTTGTCATGTGCCACAAGAAAAAGGAGAAGACGGATCATGAATATTGAGTCCTTTCCCTACCACCTGCTTGCATACACAAGTCGCTTTTGCAGCTTCAGCGTGGATCGGACCAACATACCACACTTGTACAAGATGCTTCAAAAACGCATTTATGATAACTCACTGTGCAGATATTTGCGTCGAGGACGAGGTGCTTGAAAACGGCATTCATTTTTTTTTCTTTTTTTACGTTGGCAATACACCATTGATCCAGTACGTTGGGGAAATTCTAAATGAAGTAACGCAACATAACGGTCTACTTCAAAAGCAACGTTTATCGGCCATGAACAATGACGAAGTGTTTCTCGAACTGTTCCTCTGAGAGGTCGCACTGTCGTGCTTCAAAACATGGCTTTCAGTTCTAGAAGGGCGCTGCACGGGTTCGCTTCGAAGGATGAGCACCGCAAGAATAATTCCACGAGAAGAACCCCTGAAGTGTGGAAGGTTTTCCCTAATAAGAAAGCTTCCACTTCCCTTGCCTCATTTTCATACTGAGCGCACGGACAGGCCGTGGGCACCACAAACCTATTGTCCTGAACAGGTGTTGCCTCACTGATGGAGAGAGACAGGGGCAAATGAGAGAAAGACAGGGAAGTTAGCCAGGACTAAATCATCCGGTTTGCTACCCTGCACTGGGGGAAGGGAAATAAAGGCAGAAAGAGCTGCGGAGACAAAAGGCCACGAAAAAAAGGAAGAAAAAAAAACCAGGAACGAGCACTGTAGTTTTTTCCTGAATAGACCATTCCCACGTTCAATCAATCAGCAAGGCCTTGACAGTCTTCCGTTCGGTTGGCAGTTTAGGCCAGCATTCTAAGATACTCCATCATGGAGAGTGCCAGCTTGATATGCTGCGTAGCACTGATGTTACGCTATTCAATTTTGGCATACGTCTACGTGTTTCCAGGATCACGTTCGTCTTTTGCGTGGCAGAATGAAACGCTTCAAGCATCGTGCTCCATGATCGTCCATTGGGGCGCGGCGTGCGGCAACGTGATCCTTGCCAAGTTTGTGCGTACGCAAAAGTGACTGCCTAGTTTACGCAGCCATACAGAATGCGTACTCTTAATAATTAATATTTTGTAACGGCAGTGTGAGCAGTTCTGGTGCTCTCTTGCAAAGGTATACTCGATATTTTGTTGACATATTTGGAGTACAGTGCACAAGGTACTCTCCAATTTCGATAACATACAAAATATAATCTCTAAAGAAGCATTTCTAAGGGAGCAAACACTCTGAAAAGGGCCTAACATAGGGCAGCTTGAGTACAAAATTTAGCGTACGTACAATTATGTTGCATCCTTATAAATAAACCATGCAACCGGCTAACCCAAGCAAAAAAGGGTCAATTAAGCCAAGTACACGGTGATTCACAACCAGCATCGAATACCCGTTGGAATAGAACACGCTTAACTGCGTCACGTTCTCGTCACTCTTTTTTTTTTTTTTAGTTGTGACAGCATTTCTATGCAGCCTATCTAAATTTCGCGTTTATCACACAAGAACACAAGACTTCATGCTGGGCGCACTGGAAGAATGGGTGGCGGCTGATGGTCTGGTCAGTTGTTCCTCGGTTCTGCAGCATTTGTGCATGTTTGCTTCTTCTGCCAGTCAGCCTTGGTGTTCTTCGTCCGTGTGAGGAGCGCCTCAGTCGCGCTTGCACGCTCTCGGACGCTTTCCGTGGCCCACAGGTCCTTGACGTGCCATTTGCGCAATTACTGTGTTGTTTGCCGGAAATTAACCTTTTTCTACATTTGTACGACGCACTACGTTTTGTAACGGCCCGAAAAAACAGTTGCATGCTTATGTCCCGATTAGCCACGTTGCCATCCGGGTTTAGTTTATGACTCTCTCTCTCTTTTTTTTTTTTTCTCCCTTTTTCCTGCTATATCACTCGACTGCAGATCCAAAGATCGCGGGATCGAATCCGGGCCACGGCGGCTGCATATCGATGGTGGCGAAATGTTGAGGCCCGTGTTCTGTGAGATGTCGGCGCACGTTAAAGGACCCCTAGGTGGTCGACATTTTCGGAGCCCTCCACTCCGGCGTCTCTCATAACCCCGGAAATCAGTCAGTCAACTTCTTTTTCCTACAAACGCCCATTACAGAAGGCTATGTCGAGCTGGTGAAGTATGCTTCGCGACACACTCCTAAAGTATGCTAGAATACCTGCTGCGAGTTGCAAAAGCACGAAGTTTACATACGTAAGCAAACGTAAGCTGCTGCTCTTTTTTTTTTTTTTTTGACGCGCAAGTCGTGGCATATGGCTGTTTTTGTTGACGACAGGTCGTGGCTAAAGTTCAACTACACACTGCACCGAAAAGTAGCGTACATGTCTGCCATCATTGCACGCGTCGCTTTGCCTTCAACGATGTGATCATTATGTCATAACATTAGCCCGGTGGGAGAGCAATCAGCGGGTGTCACTACCCAGAACTTTCATAACGGCCTGAGAAAATCATCGGCTGCGTCGTGCGGCCGCCGTAAGCTAGCCCCAGTTCCTCCTATGAAATAACAGAAGAGAGGCTAGTGCTACTGCCTATGTTAGCAGCAAGCACGGCACATAAACCAGCTTCGCAATGACCTTTAGCACATAGATTTATCAATATAGCATATAGATTTATCAACCCAACCTACTGGCCCAATCAGCCTGGTGTCTTAGCAAACATTTATTTTCTTCAACACTACACACTTGGCGAGAAATACGAAAATTTGCAATGACTGTGCATGACCTCAGAGTCATATCGCATGGGGTGTTTAGTATTGTATTCTTCGGAGTTGCGATCAAGGAACGATGGTGAAACGAAGCAAATTTATAGTTACAAGAACCTCTCAAGCCAAAACTACGAATAAAAGTCCTATCCATAATGTACCATCGTGGTCACAGTAGTGAAAGTTCGCAGAGCACTTCTTACAATAATAACAATTGTAGGAAACGCCATCGCGCTGAAGCCATCGCTCAGCTAATGGGCATTAGTCAGTTACAATGCCACAAGCATCGGGGCATTCCAGTGAAATTGACCAGATTTCAGCGACCAGTGGGCATTCGACAATTCTCATGCCTCAGCGAGTTAGCAGGGGACACGCTGTGCAGTGTGGCTACCAAAGAAGCCAGCGCAGGATTAGAACTTTCATGAAACCTATTCTCTTTTACTATTCCTGCGTACGGTTTCGTTAAATATGCTGATATCATCACATTGTTTGTTTCACGGGGATCGCCTTGATCCCTTTCTAGTGACGCGCGTTATCGCGCGGCGCAGGCTGCGTCCAACTTGCACGCATCTTTGCGAATGGTGCCGACTGTTATACAATCTCTGCATTCCCGACGCTTATAAATGAGTACTTTCGAGATAGTACGCGAACATCGGTGATAATACCATAATGAACTGTATAACGCATCTGTAAAAGCCCATGTGTTTCACCGCTGGTCAGTTTTATTGAAGACCAACGAGTGTTCTCGCCGTTATCGTGTCGAAGTGGGATTCGCTTGCTTTTCTGGACGTAGCTTCGCCCAATAAGCACTTCTACTTTCAAGGCTTTCAATTTCGCGCCCTTTAACGCCATATATACGAAGAAATATATTGTCTTACTACACCTTTCTGAATAAGAGCTGTCGACGGTGCGATGTCAAAAATAACTCAAGCTGCAAAGTTTTGTTTTACAGCCGATTTTTTTGACAGCGAGATGTTCGTTTACGTTTGGCAGAGCTCAGATTTCTTGTAGTGTCTTTAGGATAAGTATAACTCGGTATATTGCACAAGCACTTTATCATTAGATATTGTGGAAGCAAAACACAAACAACTATACCGTTGAGGTACACAACCAGACCAAGGGAAAATCTTTGCAGCTTTCAAACCACGGCAGGTACGACACAGATGACTAAGCATTATCTCATGGCTGATAGCAAATTTCGGAACAGATTATGTTCCTTAATTATTCTGCTCTCACAGTTCACGGCCCGAATACAAACTTCGCAATGTGCACGCACTTTACCTGGCGAAGGGAACGGCGCATTTTTCTTGCACATTTACATGTGTTTCAGGCTACATGAACGTTTGTGCACGTTGATGGAGACTGATTTGCCTGGTCTAAGCAGCCAATACAAAATCCTGAGAACACATGCAGGGGAACGTGGTCTGGTAACCCCGCGGAGTACAGTTCGATCAGTACTAGACATTATCTCTTTCTGCTGTGTCCCTTTAATCGTTTGGACCCGCTCCATATACCTACTGCTATACGGCAAACAAGCTGCTAGCACTGCGATATTGTAGGAGGCACTGTCCTCGCTTTCCAAATCGTCGCAGCGCCGCATAACTTGAGCTCGGAGAGAGCGCAATAAACCAGAGTAAACAAACTATTTGCATTCAAGATGCGCCACATTGCCGCAATGGCATCCATCAAATCTGGGACAATGCGTACAGGAGATTCAAAAGTAACAACTACGAGGAACCATCCGCTTAGGGATGCCGTACGCCGTTCGCATGAACATATACCACCACTGACACGTCCTTTTTCCAGTTATGAGAGATTACGAGGGCGCTGATCTCGCAAACGGCCGGCCGCTTAGAGACTGGTCAAGCGGAGCGAAGAAAACAACGGCAACCCGTTGCGACCCAAGCTGGACAATGAGCGTCCTCACCCGAATCCCTCGCCCGATTACTCTCGTCAGCACGCTGATCCGCAAGCGGGCAGATGGTGCGGGCGTTCCAAAAATCGTGCACTCTCACCGTCGTCCAGGTGCGCCGGGAAAGGGGAGAGAGTGCGGCCTGGACACGCTGCGTTATGCGGTGCCGCATAAAAACCTGCAATCCGGAGCGTCCGGAACCATAAGTCACCGGCTTGGGTTGTCCGCCTCCGCTGGGGAAAACCATCTTCGGACAAGCAGCGACCTAACGGACTTGGCGCTATGAATATCAAGGTGAACCCAAATTCTTCTTTTTCTTTTGTCATTTGTCTAGTGTCCATTGTGTATTTTCCTTATCAAAATCTAGATTACATTGCGATCCGTGTTTCCATATTTCACAACACGCAAGATAGTGTAGTGCAGTGTGAGGACTTCGAAATCGTCCGCCCAATGCGCCGTGGAAGCCCAAGGTCGCGAGATCGAATCCCGGCGACGGCGGCGGAATTTCGATCGGTGCGAAATGCAAACGAACAGCAGTGCAATTAGATTGAGGTGCACGTTGCAGAACCCCCCGTGGCCAAAATTATTTCGGAGCCCTCCGCTACGGGGAGTGCCTCATAATCACAGTGTGGTCTTGGCACATGAAACCCTGGGAAATATTAATATGCGCACCCTACGCCTGCGGTAACCTATTGCGAGTAAATTCATCTTGCCTTCGTTGCAAAAGCGCAGGAACGTTGAACTCTACAACAGGATGGTTTTGCGAGGGGTAAACCGACGAATGATTTCGACATAACTGACGACCGTTGCGTTCCGTTGCTGAAAGTAGGACTCATTCGGAGTGTCTTCGAGAAAACATAAGCCACCGCGGGAATTCACTTCAGTATTCTGGAAAGGATAGAACGTCGTTAACATTTTCTCAGTTACTTCACGACCGATTTGTGCCAGGAATACGCAAGTGAAAATGCAGAGCTTCATTCTGTCAGAAATCCGCAAGTGGCCACCTATTAATATTCAATGCACCAGAAATCCGCAAGTCATCGTGGAAGTCTTCATTCACGCTTGTATATGTAGGTCCTCCAATTTGCCTTCCGGCACACTCCACATTTGTTTCTTTAAACGCAAATAGTTCTCCCATACTACTGAGAAAATATTCGTTCTTTTAAATTTTCCCTTCGCCGCTTCTTGCTGATCGATGCAGAACATACAATTTAAGTCACGATGCCATATGACGAAGGAGATCAGGCGCCAGGGCCCGAATTCACAAAATCTATTTCGTAAGTGTTTTTCTGCCATTGGCTGGCCAGCTTTGCTAATGACACGTCCAGCATCAGGATTGGTTGAAATTTTCCCTTACGGATATTTTTATGGTAATTTATCCTTGTCAATACCGGCCCAGATTCACAAAATTTCTCTTTCGTAAGTGCTTCTTCCCATTGGTCAGCCAGCTTCACTAATGGCATGTTCTGCATCGTGATTCGTCGAAATATCTTCTTAGGAGAAATTTGAGCGTAAGGTATTTTTGTGAATACGGGTCCAGCATTCCATTTAAAGCACCATGAGCTCTGTACATCGCTTCTCTCAACTTCTCTGTAACCTATCTCTAGCTCAGCTGTTCAACATCAGCATAGCAATTACCATGATCATAATCGTTAAGCTTACTTCCAACATCATGCTGCAGCTCCTTAACCCAAAATCCATCGCAGTCATCAGAAAACAGCCGAGACGCCCGCACCTTTTTACCGTGATAATCATATGAAGGAAAGCAACAACATTCGCTAAAATCGAACACCACTGAGAAAATCAGTAACCGACAAGACGTTTTTGACGTGCATAATAATGAGCGCGCATAGCATGTCAGTGACACAATTCTTGCGGATGCGCAAGATGCAAGATGCCCACAATTTCGTTAAACGAGATATTAACAAACCGTCTGCGATACACTGTGTAAAGACATCCATGTGTGGATGTTCGCTATCATAATAAAAATTAAAACACAAAGATAAATTATACAGGCAAGTTTCTATAACACAAAAGAAAATAGAATGGTGCTAATTCTACAATAGTTGCTTTTGCTGCATGGCACAGTTCGCACATATTCTTTTTTTTTAATTTACACTCAGGCAGTTCAAGGCTAGCAGAAATTACAAAATTTGTGCAGTGCCGTTAGTATCACATACTCAAGAAGACATTCTCCATAGCCTGTGCGAGGGACGAAGAACTGGCATGAGTTCTTTACGTAGTGTGCGAAAAGGGAAGGAGTGGGAAAGGGGGAGCGAGTTATCAAATGAAAGCTGATAAAGCTTGTTTTCTGCGTAAGGTGATAACTAATATGTGAGATCACTTCTTCTAGTAAATAGTGGTTTAGTACGCAGTTCACTGGGGTGCCTGTAAAAATTATCATATGTGCTGCGGACCTTGTTCCGCGATAGCTTGAGCCTGAGTCCCGAGAAGAGGTCCAAAATAAAAGCTTTACTTTGTACAAACGTCGTGGAAACGGGGCGTATACTTGGTCATCGCCCGCCATGGTGGTACAGCGGTTATGGAGCTAGGATGATGACACAAAAAACGCAGGTTCGATATCTTGGCCGCCGCGGTCGCATTTTCCAAAATGCCAGAGGCCCGTGTACTGTGCGTTGTCAGTGCACGTTAAAAGAACTCCATGTGGTCAACGTAGCCCACCATAAAGGCATTTCTCGTCTTTCAATCTCTCTTAGTCACTTTTCTCTACCCCGATGGACGTTGAGCCGTGCTCCCGAAAAAGGGCTGCAGAAAATAGCGTTCTTTCCTCAACCGAACCACAACCATCATCAAGCGAATTTGAACCTAGGCAGGTGATCCAAATCACGTAAAATAACGCGCAAACTAGGCAAGTGGCATTTTCCCGCCAAAACCATGTAACAGCTAGTGAAGTGACAAGTTACCTTACTTAGTTGAACTTGAAGAAGCCGGAAGAATCTAGGTCGGCCACGCGCGCCGCTTTAGTCCAGCCTTGCACATCACCAGTTCAAGATGCCCACAGTTTTGTTATACGAGACTCGAGACTCGAGACTTGTACGAGACATTACCAAACCGTTTGCGATACAGTGTGTAAATACATCCAGTTTCGCCTTTGAAACATCATTCGCATTGATCGCTGTCTTCCGACGTAACTATTGCGTCATCAAGCACCTATTGCACACGGCGATTTCTGGCAACATGGTCTCCGCCGTAAGTCTTTCCCGGATCTAGATATACCTGTAATCATAGGTATACGATACCTTATGGAACAGATGTGCCAACCCATTTCGGGGCCGAACTCTTACGCTTAAGCAGAAAAATGGTTCGCCGAAGCCTTTTCCTCTGCTACGCATAGGAATTCCAGCAGGCATCGAGAGACGGTTTTCGCGAGGAATGCGAAACGACAAGGAATGTCAGGTTGTCACGGTTCCAGTAAAAACCTGAACACCCTCTCCTCTTGCACTTTTTACCCAGTGCGTCTGCAATTTTTGATTCACTCATAATATTCGCATCGTTACGCAAGACATATCCCTAGACGCTTTCACAACTTTCGTCGCGGATGCTTGTTTCTTAATATCCACTCGTAGAGTCATGCTTCAATAGAGCTGATATAAGGAATAGTTGACGCATCGTTTCAGCGGACCTTCAAGCCCCTAAATTATGGCCTGCAATATTGTTCCGGGACCTAAACCTATATCAGAAATAAATACGGGGACTCACAAACTCGGTATAGCATGAGATCCAGTATTGGAACTGTGGCGCTAATTCGCGTGAGCTACCTGACTCCTCTGCAGGCAATATTATCTAAACAGACAGATGCCATCAAACTCAAGTGAACATCTGTACCGGGTCTCTATTTACTTGTATCTTGCGATTCTTGCTAGTGGTGTTGCAGTATCTCTACCATGAAAAATAACTGGCTGCTCATTAAAATGATCAGAATTGTTTTTAACCATGAAATAAAGAAACCGCTATCGAAGCATCCACAAGAGTTGCAGTAAATGAAGACCACTTCACGACAACTTCCTGCACATCACGAGAAAACCAGTTGACCTAATAAGAAAATGGTGCCTATCGGTTGTGGAGGCTCCTATGAACATGTCAGCCGAATATTATTGCACTTCACGCACCAGGAAATTCGCAGTTTGCATTCGAACACAGCAGGGAATCTCCCGCTTGTTTTCCAGTATATGACGCCACATGAGGCACCCTCTGAGTCTCTTGAGCCAGAAATAACGTTCAGCTATTTCATGATGCTTTATTTGTTCGTTTTGAATTAAACAAATAAAGAATATATGCTTGGCCTCTGAAAGGGCAACGAAAGAATTCAAGGGACAGCAACGTCGTTTGTAGAAAGAAGAGCAAGCGCTTTCCAGTTGTGTTTGAAACCGAAACGCGAATTCCCTGGAGCGCGCAGTGCTATAATATTTGGGTCGTATGTTCACAGGACCCTTTACTACTGATCGGCACCATTTTTTGACCTTGTGCAAGAGGTGTTGCGGGATCCCTTAAAGCATACTTGAGCACGTTACGCAAACAGCGAGCATGCATATTCCGAGTACCCCACCATACCTTTGTCATGTGTGTGCCATGTTCTGAATATGCGAGGATATTATATACAGCTCGGCGATGTGAACTTCTTTTCCTAAGCTTTAGAAAACCTGCCCTCCCGCGGTCAGTCTTGCGCCCCCTGTTCATTTTGCGCATTCAGGAAGGGCACTCCAAGTCAAGTACCGTTCTCAGTCGTCGCGCTCGCGCTGATTCACTCGTTTCTGGAGATAATCTTTCTCTCGCTCATATGTGTGCTGGCAGTCACCGCAGGATGTTTCGACACGTATGTACGTACTTTTACCATGCAGACCCGTTCTGCCCTAGAAGTTGCCATCATATTTTCCCATACTGCCGCACGAAATGTACTGCACGTGTATCACAATGGCGTTAACTAGGGCTAGTTGATTATTCATTACCGTTGTAAACAGTGCATGGACAGCAGACGAATGGTCATGTCTTGTGTGTACCTCCGTTTGGCAACTGCGCATGTTTCGCGGCTAATGCTCGGTTGTATTCTGTAGCTCCAGTGCATCTGAAATATTAGCATTATTATCATTAGTGGCATTAGAAGTATCATAATTGGGGGCGTTTTACCTGCGTGAACGGCGATGGTATTATAAGGTACGCCCTGTAGTTTAGGGCTTCGGAGTATTTATACCACCTGCGATCTTTTAAGGTGCATCTAAATCTAACTGCACGGCTTCTTTTTTTTGCATTACGCCTTCTTTGGGGATGCGGCCGCCATGGCCGGGATTCGATCATGTGACCTCGAGCCATCACAAGCCAAACCCGCTAAGCTTCCACGGTGCTTTAATAGTAGTAGTAGTAGGAGGAGTAGCAGTAGTAGTAGTAGTAGTAGTAGTAGTAGTAGTAGTAGTAGTAGTAGTAGTAGTAGTACTGGTGGTGGTGGGTGGTGGTAGTAGCAGTAGTAGAAGTGGCGGTGGTAGTGGCGGTGAGGGTGGTGATAGTAGTAGCAGTATTAGAAATAGCATTAGTAGTAGTACAAAAACTACTATCAGTAGTACTACTACTATTGCTATTACTACCATTGATGATGCTACTACTACTAACAACAACAACAACAATAATAATAATAATAATAATAATAATAATAATAATAATAATAATAATAATAATCCTGCAACTACTACTGCTAGCAGCAGCATTAGTAGTAGTAGTAGTAGTAGTAGTAGTAGTAGTAGTAGTAGTAGTTTGAGGCTGCTTGTCCTGATGTTAAATATTCTTCCGTTTATAACGTATATAACGCTTACGAGAAAAGGTTCGTAAAAATTAAGGAACCTGAAGCGACGAGGGATCACACTTCATGGGTTTCGTGTTTAGAGGCAGATCCCGTTTAGACGAACATTGGCAGTGTTGTGTTTGCAGTGCAAGGGAAGTTACAAGAAAACTGTGCAACGTCACGGCCACCTAACGATAGACGTGCTAAGGAAAAAAAACTGGGAAGCAATTCAGAATGAACCGTATTCTAGAATACATGGAAGAGGCACACGCTAGCTGCCCCCAAGGGTAAAGCTGAACAACTAACTGGAGCTGAAGCGATGTCGTTTGAGCGCAGTGTTACGATGATGTTTCCTTGGGTTCGTCATCAATTTCCGCGATAGCGCATGCTTACCATTGGAAAACCTAAAATGACTGATTCGAGCACTAAAGAGGTTCAGAGAGTTCCGTCAAATTTCCTTATTTATTTATTTATTTATTTATTTATTTATTTATTTATTTATTTATTTATTTATTTAGTAAAATAATTTTATGGCCCCTAAGGCTTTACAGAAAAGAGCGGGGGGAAAAGTAAGAACGCGTTGTACAAAGAAAGTAAGAAAGTAGGAAAATTGTTTAAAACGTAATCAGTGCGAAAAGTCTCACCAAGCGATGTTCAATCACTCACCATCGATTATTGCATCGGTGATGGCGGGTACCACACTGTGCCATACTACGCTCATTCTTGCACCTGATATCTCATGATCAAACATCAATGGCACGTTATCCATGGACATGGTGCCGTATATTACCCAGTACGTACGACGCATCAATTAGGTCCCATTCCCCAACAATTCGCGGCATATTTTATTGCATTTAATGACAAGTCGTTGTTATATAAAGTGCTTACACGATTTTGTTTACATTGCATATTTAATAACTCCGGCACCGGCATTTACTATCGTTTGAGCGACTTATTCATCTTTCTGGCAAGGGTAACCAATAACTATTAAGTGTCGTACCGCCATAATGGAACACTTATTTTGCTGTAATTGTACTGCTCTTTACTCTTAACTATAATGATCTTCATTGTGATACCTATGGTAGCGAGGATGCGCTACAACACGTCCTGTGCGACCATCTCCAGGCAGGTGCGTCTCCGAGTTGTCCACGCCATTCATGAGCCAGCGCTGCATGAGCGATGCCATCGCAATCTGACACATTCCATCATTGACGACGATGATGATGATGATGATTGTGGTTCGCTTAAGAAAAGAACGCTAATTTCTGCATCCCATGTCGGGAGTACGGCTAAGCGTCCGCAGGCGTAGGGAAAAGCGACTGAAATTTCAACCACCTGGGGTTATTTAACAGTGCCCTGACAACGCACAGTACACGGGCCTCTCGCATTTTTGCCTCCATCCCATGCATACAATAGCGTCGCTGGGTAAGAAACCTTATGGTTCAAATCATACGTGCATATCGCCGATGGAAGCCATCGCTGCTGAAGGCGACGAAGGGAGCACTTAAGTTTCCCAAAAGCAATAGACTCGGACAAGTGGCTGTGACAGTGGTGTCGAGTCCCACGCAAGAGCGACGGACTGTGACTGTGTTGTCTGTTGTGCTATGTGCTCTCTGACTCTCTTTTTCCTCCGCAACCTTCAGTCTTCCTATCCATTTACACTTGTGTAGGGTAGCTTACCGATTGCCCCGAAGTGACTAACCTGTCCGCCTTTCGTTCTCCACTCTTCTTCATTCTGATAATGAATATGCGCTAATCACCATCGATACATAGTAATGCTCTTCGCCGGTAAGCTGTTTAGGGTCGCATTTACGCAACGTCAAAGCGTGCCGGAGGAGGAAAACGATGTCGGATTGAAACCCTTTCCCAATTCCCGCATTCACATTCGCAGGTTCTGATTGCACTGACAGCCGTGCTCGCTGCTGCGGCAGCCGAACGCGCTGGCTACACTGCCGGCGCGTACAACCCGGCGCTGTACAACACCGGAGCTTACACGGGCGACTACTACAACCGAGGCTACTACGCTCGCCGAGGCTACGGTGATCAATACTACGGCAGAGACGGCTACTACGGCACCTACGGCGGCGGGCGCTACGCGTATCCGTACAGCTCGGCGTACGGATACACTGCGGGATACGCACCAGCCTACACGGCCGGCTACACAGCCGGCTACAGCCGCCCATACAGCGGCGCCTACGGCGGCTACTATGGCTCCAGGGGTTACGGAGCGTATGGCTCTCAAGCGGGGTACGCGGGTTACACCGGTTACGCCGACGGTCGCTACGGACGTTACCGTTATGGAGGTGCCTACAACCCGTACAGTGCCTACAGAGGCGGTCCTCTTTGACGACCGCTACAACCAGTACATGTACTATCGGGGCTACAACGTGGCGCCGTACGGGAGCGCTTACGGCCCTTACGATCAACGCACGCCGTATGGTTACAGCTACGGCTACAGTTCGCCTCACAGCCAAGTCCACAGTTCTGCGGGATACCGCGCTTAAAGGCTCGTACCCCTATGGTAACCGTCTACATTTCCTTAACGGAGACTAAGAGAACCACGACGTCGCTGTCACGAGCAGTATGCACAGCTGAATTTTATTCCATTAGGCGTTATTTTATTATGATAGCCGAGGATTCTGCCAACACGGAAATTGAAAATGCAACATCTCTCTCTCTGCGTGACTGCAAGCGCTCATGAAATAAATTTGTTTCTTCGACTTAAGCTCGTTGTCGCTCTCGTTACTGGATGGGAGCTCACAATGAGCCTCCCTCGGCCTTTCCATGCGCAAATACTTTTCATCACCGCTTCAATTTCCATTTTCGTCAATCACTGTCCTTTATATCGTCCCTATTTGGGCGAATGTTCCGATTGCATGTGACACGCTACCATGATCGAAGACGCGTGTTAGATTTGCGGCCGCGGCAGGCGCGAAATCTAAGCAGACTTGCGTATTTAGATTCACGTAGGCGTTACAGTACACCTGATCGCACTAAACAATCCGGAGTCCCGTGCTCTATTTTAGCACGCAAAAACCCTAGAAAGTATTGTCATTCGCATTACACGCCCGCGAGAGGCTTCGCGAACACAGCTGACATTGCTGTAAACAAGGAAGAACCGGGTGCCTATGCCATGCCACGGAATACGGAATACTTTCATGCGTTATTCCTGGTCATTGCTGTGTCCGAAGGCAGGACTGACGTATCAGGGATGCGGCATTCCTACATGGGGCTGTGTAAGGCAACGAGGTAATTGAGAATCTTTACAAATGCCGGAAAGTTTGCCCCTGTACTAACAAGTGCGTGAGCATATTCTTTAGTGACCGACCAGTTAAGATAATTCGTATTTCTTGAATAAGAACTAAACAGACGTGTGCGCCGCCCGACACGAAACATACATGAATAGAAAGGTAGAAAAAAAAATTCAGCCTTTCACTTTATAAGGTGAAGAATACTGAGGCTGTTAAGCTTTCCTTTTCAGCAAGCACTACTGGCGCGCTTAACGAGTGCTTCCACAGAAAATGCTGCAGCATGGGGGTTTTAATGGAATTATGAGGAAACAATTTTCAGTACATGTGTAATTTTTTGTCGTCTGCCATGCTTTATCGTCGAACTGCATTTGATACTCCAGGCTATGATTGTGCGACGATTAGAACCTAACTGCTCACGGAGCCAACTTAAGAAAGACTCCACCGACGGTATGTCAGGAGCAAGTGGAAATGAATCCGAAATTGACGCCGTAGAACTCCACGATCAGCATCCATACCACAAACAGAAGGGGAAGGGGGAATAGGGTGTGCGAGTATTGGAACTGTCGAATATTTTTCAGTGCTTCTTGGCGAGTTCGCTGCGCATCAACCTTTTACCATTCCTAGCATTCCAAATTACGAAAACGGTTACAACAGCTTTGTTTGCTAGAAAATGAAATGGCAAAGCTTCTAGACGTGTTTGTCCTGTGGCGTTTGGCGTTTGTCCTGTGACATCCTGTAGCGTTTCGACAAGACACTTGGGTGTCTTGTCGTCATGTGGAACTTGAGATGGAAGACGGCGCAAAATCCCGGCAACAACTGTGTGCGTTCCCGGTTAGTAATGAATGCAGTGTTCGTAACCGCCTAGCAGAGGTGCCGAAGTCTACACCGCCGCTGCTTCGGAGAAGAGTTCATCGGGAATAGAAGGCGCGCGGTAGCGCCTTACGATCCGCGGCCGATGTAAATTTCTTTCCCAGCAAATATTCGCGACACATCGACACGCCAGATACCACAGGTAAGAAGTCGCTTTCAGTCAGCGCCGTATCGCGCCCACTGCGGAACTGCTTCTGTGCGCATCAACATGGCGCGTGCAATCACGGATCTCCGAATGAAGAAAACGACGATCAAACGTCTGTGGAACAAACCTCGTTTACTACCTCACTGTGCCCCTTTTATATGAGGAGGGAACGATTCACCACTTTTTTATGTCTTGTCGCCGCTTCAAAATCCAGCGAAAGAAAATTCTCGAACCAATTATTCGCCAACTAGGCCTGGAATTTACTGAAATGACTATTCTTTCGTTTGGAGAGTTCACTTTGGGGTACAGTCACAGGGATGTCTGTTTAGCACATAATGAAATTTCCAATTGAAACCAAAACAATTTTGCCTTAATTTTTCACTATTTGTGCTTCGCCAAACCACACATATAAAAGCAATATTTAAGTCTTTGCCAATCGCCTGCATTGGGTATGTCCAAACTTACAGAGGAGAAGAAGAATAAATCTCGTCTACTTGAAGTCCTGACGTGTGTAGAGAGCAATACTTCAGTCTGAGGAGCGTAACTTCGTGCTGTTCGAGAGAGAGTTGATTGATTTCTGGGGTTGTACCTCTCAAAACCACCTATAATTATGAGAGACGCCTCGAGAGAGAGGGTGCCTGACTGTCTGATTATATTCTCCGCTCTGCGCACAGCACTGCCCCGACATTGCATAGTAATTAAGGAATCCGTTTCCAGGATGAAGGGCTCGTGGAAGCACATTTTAGCGTAACGTGGAAAAAGCAGACTCTGATAGAGGAGAAGGGGAAGCAAGAGGTAAAGCTCTGCTCCGATGCATCTTGAGCGGAACATTGACTGCACAATATGGCACACATGTTCGATGTAGATCGGAGAAGGCGTGTAAAAGAAGGACCCCAATGTACTAGAAATGCAGAATGCAGTTATGTAGAGCTTGTTGCTCGACGAGTCGGTTAATGTCACGAAAACACATTCTGGCGCAACATGTTAAAAGCAGACTTAGATAGAAAGGGCGAGAAAGAAACAGGTCGGGCCATATTTGTGCCATATCGCGCATTCGGTATGCCGCTCAAGGATCATCGCTTTAGATGAGCTCGACCTGTTACTCCCTCTTCCTCTTTATCTAAGTATGTTTCTTTTTTCTCTCACGTTGTGCTAAAATGCATCTTCATGACTTCAACGACAAGTTATGAAAGAAAGAAAGAAAGAAAGAAAGAAAAAGAAAGAAAGAAAGAAAGAAAGAAAGAAAGAAAGAAAGAAAGAAAGAAAGAAAGAAAGAAAGAAAGAAGAAAGAAAGAAAGAAAGAAAGAAAGAAAGAAAGAAAGAAATGGGGTTCTTCGGTTCGGCAGAAGGAAAAGTGGACTTGCGCTTGCCCTCGACCGACTACCCCAACCTTTGACTAAGACCCTTGCGACATGACAGTGATACTGACAGTGCTACATGATAATATACAATACCACAACGATAGTGTACATGATAGTACACTATAACGATAGAGATAGCGAACTGGACAGTCTTGTCCTAGCTCAGATGTTTACTCAGATTTCACACAAAGGAAAATTGCATTGATAGCTGCGTGAGCACAGTAGCTAGGTTCCATCAGAATGCGTTGTATTACGCAACTACCCCAAGTAACCAGGACTTTCTTCGTCGACGTAAGTCTAAGCATGGAAGCGTCGATGGCAACGGGGTGTCGATGTTTTCTTTTTTAGTCTGCGTCCCTCCGCACTAATGCGTTGACCAGGCAATTCCACCTCCGACTTACGAATCTTCATTTATTAGGACGCAGTTTAACACCGAGTTTTCTTTATTGTTCAAAGGCCTTGCGCAGGGCGTGGCGGTTTGGTCCTTTTTCCGGGCGATGACCTCATCGCCTAAATCAGGGTTCTTAACTCACCTCACCTAGCTGGTGGACCGTGCGCGTCGACTGGCGCATCAGGTCTCAGCCGACGACAGCGCACAGTACTTTCAGAAGGTGTTGATGTCCTGAATCGTTGCAAAAACTTGGCACCCGGTCCATCCGTTAGACGCGTGGCTTCTTTTTTACGTGACCACTCCCTTCGCATTCTTGTATCTGACAAAGAAGGTGGGTTTGCTGTATTATCTAATGATACCTTTAAATCAAAGTCGAGGCTTGCGATTTCTACAGTTTTCAACTGTTGCCCCAGTGTTTCTCTGAGCAAACTCAAAACTAGTGCTAAAAAGCTTTGCGACAGGCTAAACTTATCCGAGTTGGTTAAGGCGATCGATAAGAGCAAGAAGAATGTTTAAAAGTGTTTTTTAGTGCAAAAACGCACAAGGTTGACGTTCCTCTTCGGACCATTGTGTCTGAATCTGGAACTTGGCAGCATTCAGTAGCACTTTTTTTGCAGCGCCATCTTAAGGTTTTACCATTGGACGACCCTTTTATCGTGACTAATTCTAACCAGGTTTTAGAATTCCTGGACTCCGTCTCTGACAAGTGCTGCCAAGCATTCTCTATTGACGTTAAAGACCTTTTTTATTCCCTACCCCACAACCTTATCCTTGCATGCGTCGAGAAGTCTATTGACAAATACGGTTCCGTCGCCTTCCAGAACACTGTGGGGATTTCTGTTTGTGGTTTTTTAGAACTTTTAAACTTTTATCTGCGCTCCACCTATGTTGAGTTCGAGGGTACTCCACACTTGCAAAAACAGGGTGTTTGCATCGGCTCCTGCATTGCCCCTATACTTAGCGATCTAGTTCTTGCTCATCACGATCGTCTTATCAACGCCTCACTATGTGACCTAGATGTTCTTAAAGTGTTTCGCTATGTCGACGATTTTCTGGTGTTTGTAAATTGTGATCCGCTCGCTATTGAACCTGTGAGTAAAGTGCTGCTGGCATTGTTCTCGAAAGTAATGAGCCCGCTTGACCTAACACACGAACTCCCGGTAAATGGCCATATTAGATATCTGGACATACGGATTGGCTTCAAAGATGTTTGCGTCTGCTGGTGCTATGAACCGCGCGCAAAGAAACCCCTTCTGCCCTTCAACTCGGCCCATTCGAAGCTCGTCAAACGAGCAATTGCCACGCTATGCTTCAAGAATGCTCTTCAAAAATCTTGCCCGCATTATATTTCAGAGGCGTTTGACCTCCAGAAGGAGCGCCTGCTGAATGCTGGGTACCCCCAGCATCTCCTCATTTCGGTAGCAGAGAGCCTGCTGAGGAAAATGAGCCGTCACCCGCAAGTGTGTGAAATCGGCGCCTCACGCTGGCGTAACGTAGCTGTGATACCCTATGTTCACATGCTTTCACACAATCTCAAAAAGGTGGCCCAGCGGTACGACGTACAAGTCGTCTTTTCCGCTCCTCACAGGTTGTCCAAACTCTGCACCATGATCGACCCTGAGGCAAGGAAGCAGCAAGCGTGTGGCACTTCGCATAAGCGCCCTTTCCACTTTGTTGATTGTGCAGAAGGTGTTGTGTACGAAATTCCTTTAACATGCGGGAAAGCTTACGTTGGCCAAACCGGAAGATGCGTCAATATTAGGCTAAGAGAGCATGCCAACAATGTAAAAAACGCTCGCCAAGGGAAGGAATTTCAAGGTTTTTTGGCTAGCCATTGCGCAACTTGCCAAGATTGTTCGCCGGACCTGAAGAGCACTGCTGTCATTCTGAAGAACAATTCACGCCTCACTAGAGAGATTGCCGAGACCGAACGTATTAGCAGGTTAGGGGAAAGCTGTGTCAGCCCGCCGTCGATAGCTCTTTCTGATAAAGAGATGGCGTTTTTAGGCATGTGCGGCAATGTTACATGAACTGATTTGCACCTATATATACGTGATCCCCGTGCTAATAAACACTTGTTGGAAGTTCAGCGCTTGTCCCGTGTGGTTCTTGTCGTCGTCCTTGTCCTTTTTTGCGCTGCAGGTTGTAGTTAATGATGTACCAACACGCCCAATTAGCCACATTAGTCAAGTTCATTTCTAGTACAATGGGCTCTTTCTCTCTACTGTCCGACCCTTGCATCATCGTTTCACACATTGCTGCCGCAGTTTGCCGTGCACGGGAACTTTCCTTCTGTCTCCGTACAAGGCGTTTACCTGACGACGTCAGTGTGCTCTTCGGTGGATTACCGCCTTCTGTTGGACATGGTGTACGTGTGGTCAAGATTTTGCGGTCTGAATGGAGACGCCAGGCACGTTTGTACCGTGGCCTCTTGAGTGTGCAGGTGCGCTCCAGGGTACACCCGTCCTCGCAACAACGCGAGCTGCGGGCCTTCCATGCCCTAGCCGACCAATCAACGGAGTTTCTCTGGCAACTTGTCCTCAGGAGGCTGAGAACACGGGCCACACCACGAAAGCAAGGCTCGTCAAGCAACGTGCACTGTGTAGGTGATGTAATCTCTACCTGCTAACGTTGAACGTGTTCTTTCCCTCGGGCCGAAGTTTGCCGTGGCCCCTAGGGTAAGCATGCAGGTGCGTAAAGTAGCACGTGACGGTCGAGCGGCCGAGACTATACGGCTTAGCAGAGCTGCGAACAAAGTCATGCTGTTTTGATCTCATTTGACACCTGCTTCACACCTCGAAACCGCGCTAAGCAGCGAGCACTTTGTATCATCGAGAAACTTAACCCAGCACAGCAGCATCAAGCGAGCGCCCTCCTTCCAGCACTCGTAGACGCATTCGCGTGAGCGCTATGTGGCGAGGGCAATGCCGGCGTTGCCTCGAGATCGAAGTCGAACACAGTCGGCGCCTAGCGACGAGCGGAAGAAGCTCCCAAGTGTGGATAGCTCCTTCCGTCTTCTGCTAGCCACTGCGCATTTAAATGCGCGCGTACGTCACGCATATCCTCCAATATGTTTATTCCCTGACCCGGTGCAGTGTTGAATTCTTTCATGTATGCTTATCCAAGCATAAAAGTATTAGTTATAGTATTATTTGGCTTTGCGCCGCAGTCTTTTTTTTTCCTTAATCACTGAGCGCCTGTGTCGTGAGCGTGCTGTCATCGTCGCACCTCCGGTTCTTCATAGTTATTTCAATTTGGCTGCATTTCAAGTATACAGCCAAGTGCACTTAGCGTCCTTCTCAATAAGTTAAGCGGGAAACATCAACGTGTAAATGGAGTGGTGCAGCGATATCATCACGCGATATGTGACGGAGAGCATGACGGAATACAGCAGAAGTGCTCACCTTGAAAAAGACATCTTTTATGTGCATAAAAAAAATAAGCCTTGTCTTGTCACAGTCACTCTATAATCATGCGAAGAAAGCGATGAGTTTGAACATTGAAACTTTTACTCAATATAGCCGTCTGCCAAATTCGTGACAGTTGTCAAGCGCCGTATAGAGCCATGTAGCTTGACTAACTGAGTCAGTTAACTGTCTTGCGTTTCATAGAACATGACATGCGAGGCATTTAAACGCAGGTACGCGTGTAAGTGATACAACGGAGTGCACAAGCTGATACCTCAACTCAATGCGCAGTAATAGTCCTTTTTTGTTGCTGTAGCCAATAAGGAAAACTGAGCGAGAACACAATACTGAACTCTTTCAGCCGCGTAACAACAATACCAACATTATAGACAGAAGAGAACTTAAGTATGGTGAACGAAAAATAAAGGGAGAGAACCGCCGAGGAAGTCAAACTGTGAGGGTGGGTGACGTCAGTGCCCCGTAGACTGACAACATATCGCGCTTCCTTCACGCGTAATAAAAAGATTTTGCGTGCTTCCTGCACTAACGTGAGATTAAAGGCAGCATGTATTACCGTGTGACTGCAATTAATGCTTTTATTTAGCTACACATCTGCCTCAAACCGCTCACAACAGAGCGCCGCCTTGTGTACATTTCAATGCGCGCCGGCGAACGCCTATCCACACTCACACGGTGACGGTGCTGCCATCTACATGTCGATCTTGAGACCAATATGCAAGGCGCCTGGAACGGAGCAGGTGATCAAGGCGTTGCTGCGCAGTACGCAGCATGTCTGATGGCTGCTACATAGCGCGTTATGGAACACGAGAAACGGCCAAGCAGACCACAAGAGGACAGAGCGCTAACTTTCAAATGAGCTTTATTTGCAAATTGCATCGAATATATACTCTCGCGCAAGCATACAAAGAACACCCGGACAAATCGCTGAGATCAGACAAATTGTCTGATCTCAGCGTTGTTGTCTGATCTCAGCGATTTGTCCGGGTGTTCTTTGTATGCTTGCGCGAGAGTATATATTCGATGCAATTTGCAAATAAAGCTCAGTTGAAAGTTAGCGCTCTGTCCTCTTGTGGTCTGCTTGGCCGTTTCTCGTGTTCCATAATGCACTATACCAGTCCAAGTACGACGAACCAACTCGCCCAATCTTCAATACTTGTGGACATAGCGCGCGCGCCAGCGATGGTGGGTGGTAAAAACGTTTATTGTAAGGGATTAGACAGGAGGTATGCTGGGACCAGGCCATAAAAGGCTGGCCCTCACAAACACTAGGTGGAGCTCCCTAGTTCGGGACTCCAGTGGCGGTAGCCGCCGCCCGTGCGCGGCTGACTAAGGCTTGTTGCGCCTGTAAAGGCCAAACCACACGTACACTTCTGTACGCATCCACGCACGCGCCGACGCGTGAAACTCAGCCGCGCCTGGCGCGGAATAGTGGCTTGCAACCGCACGTCGCGTGCGCCAGCGCGCGTTCACTCCTGCTATGCAGACGTCGGCGTAGCAGGTATCGCTTCGTTCCGACCTACTGATAGAGCTTCACGCTACGCGATGTAGGCCTCGCTACAATCCCGTAGCAGAGGTGCTGCCTCACAACGCCACTCCACACCACGAAGCACCGCTAGACGAACACTAGCGCGTATTCGATGGTGTCGTGCACGCTGTAGCAAGGTGCACGATAGGTCGCGCACGACGGAGTGTGACCATGCCCGCAGTGACGGGAGGCAACCGAGCCCATTAGGCGCTTTAGTGTGCCTAGATGTCTTTAAATTGTGGTCGAAAATAAATACGTGACTACAAGCGTAATTGTAATGCATAGACACTTGCTGAATAAGCATGAAAAGGAACGAACAAACAATCTGAATTGGCTACTATACGTCGGCCGAACTGGTGCAGGAGTAAAGCCACGTCATAGTTGCGTATGTACAGGACTCCAAACGCGCGTGGGACGCGTGAAATCGAGCGCAGATATCAAGCCGGGCTTGTTCTCCGCGCCTAGACGCGCCCAGATGCGCCTGCGCCTTGTACGCATGCGCAGTTACGCGAATGAGCGCGCGCAAGTAAGCGCACGCGCATCGCACGCGTCTTAGAAGCGTACGTGTGGTTGGGCCTTAAGTCGTGGCAGCCGAGCAGGGTCGCCTCCCAGTCCTCCCGTGTTGGGTTGGGGTTGGGGGGAATGGCCGGATTGGAAGGGCAAGCCCACACCATGTGGTAGGTGTCTGAAGACACCGCACTACAGTGCGGGCAGCTGCCGCTAAAGGAGGGGTCAAAATGTTTTAAGGCTGCCGGGCACAGCAATGTATTGGTAAGAAGGCGGAGTAAGAGCCGCTCATCCGCCTTCTTAAGGCCTTTACATGGGCGGGGGTAAAGGCGATGGGCGGCTGCGCCACAGTTGCTGATCCAGTTGCTGATCCACAGTTGCCGATCAAGCGAAACCGCCCGCCCCCCCTCCACCCCCTCGCAGCCTTTCATGCTCATTAACGACGGGGGCGCTTCCTGTCCGCTTCTAGGAAGGCCTCCCGAGCGAGATGATGTCGCATATGCGCCATCCAAGCGACGAAGATATGCCGGGCTCGTTTGATCTCTGCTTCAGCCGCGTCCGTCGCCCACGCTCGCGTGCTTTAACGTTTTTACCCGCGGGTATAAAGTACGATACGGGGGCGGTTATCAATTTGGACTTTATACGGCACATGATGTCGACGGCAAAGGAAAAAAACCCGCCGAGACTGTTCATATAATTGCTACCACAATAAAATGTTAAAGGGACTGTCTATCGTCTTTCGTCGCTCTCCCGTTTTTTTTTTTTTTTTTGGCTCATAGAAAGCGCACCTTTCGGAGTGTCCCAGTGGGCAGTGGTTTCTCCAGAAACTTAGTAGAAATTACGAAAACACAGCTTTTAAATGCGAAGCATTTCTTAGCGGACTTCGGCGAGTTTGAGCGTATCTATCTATCTATCTATCTATCTATCTATCTATCTATCTATCTATCTATCTATCTATCTATCTATCTAGCCGCCTACGATTTTGTGCTCTCCTGGCCGTTTCGCTAATGGGATGTTTACGAAAATTGGTATCCCACAACATGACTGCATGAAGAACATAAATGACAGGTCATAACATGAAAATCATAACATGCATTTCATGAGCGGCATGATTTACATGCCACGGTCTTGGTGCTCTGCTGGCCGTTTCGCTGATGGGATGTTTACGAGAATTGGTATGCCACAACATGATCATGAAGAACATAAATGACAGGTCATAACATAACTAAAGGAAAGGGGTCAAGGGCTCGTTCTTTATTTGTTAGCAATTTGTGTACGGATAATCCGTACACAAATACACAATAAAGTGGACGGGGGGACGACCGCCTTTGTAGCTCAGTTGGTAGAGCATCGGACGCGACATCCGAAGGTCGTGGGTTCGGGTCCCACCAAAGGCAGGTTTGTCTTTTCGTCCACTTTAATTCCTTTCTACTTTCTCCACAATTACAATACCACAAGTAACTTCCCCTATGCTTTCCTAGGCTTCATTGTCTGTTTGCTCATTAGGTCATAACATGAAAATCATGACAATCATGTCATGAGCGGCATGATTTACATGCCAAAGTCTTAGTGCTCTCCTGGACGTTTCGTTAATGGGATGTATACGAAAATTGGTATACCACAACACGACTGCAAGATGAACATAAATGGCAGGTCATAACATGAAAATCGTGACATGAATGTCATGAGCGACATGATTTACATGCCACGCGTTTCGTTAATGGGATGTATACGAAAATTGGCATGCCACAATATGACTGCATGATGAACATAAATGACAGGTCATAACATGAAAATCATGACATCCATGTTGATTTACATGCCACGCGTTTCGTTAATGGGATGTACACGAAAATTGGCATGCCACAACATGACTGCATGACGAACATAAATGACAGGTCATAACATAAAAATCATGACATGCATGTCATGAGCGGCATGATTTACATGCCACGGTCTTGGTGCTCTCCTGGCCGTTTCATTAATGGGATGTATAAGAAAACCGGTATGCCACAACATATGACTGCATGACGAACATAAATGACAGGCTATAACATGAAAAGCATGCTATGCATATCATGAGCGGCATGATTTAGGTGCCACGCGTTTCGTTAATGGGATGTATACCAAAATTGCCATCCACGACTCCATGACTATGAAAAATGCCACGACTGCATGACTGTCATAAATGACAGGTCATAACATGAGAATCATGACATGCATGTCATGAGCAGCATGATTTATATGCCACGGTCCTGGCGCTATACTGCCGTTTCGTTAATGGGATGCATACGAAACCTGGTATGGCACAAGACGGCATGACGATCATCAACATTTCGCCTCCATCGAAATGCAGCCGCCGCGGCCGGGATTCGATCCCGCGACCCTCGGATCAGCAGCCGAGTACCTTAGCCACTAGACCACCGTGGCGGGGCGACGATCATAAATGACAGGTCATAACGTGAAAATCGTGACATGCATATCATGAGCGGCATGATTTACATGCCACGCGTTTCGTTAATGGGATGTATACCAAAATTGCTACGGCGCAACACGACTGCATGACGAACGTAAATGATCGGTCATAACGTTACAATCACGGCATGAGAGTCATGAGCGGCATGGTTTACATGCCGCAGTCTTGCTGCTCTTGCGGCCGTTTCGTTAACTTCGTATGTACAAAACTCGGTATAGCGAGACAACAATGCAAATCCATTTTACGTTCCTGATGCGTGCTTCGCATTTCCTTGATTCCCACTGCACGTGGGATCTGCCAATTTTTAGGGGCGAAGCTCCTCTTAGTCTAACCTTGTCACGCGTCAGGCGTCAGTCGTCAGTCGTCAGGCGTAACCCGCGTGCCTCCCGGCGCATGCCTCTCTCTCTCTCTCTCTCCCGGTGCCTCTAAACTGTCTTGTGAGAGAGAGAGAGAGACAGAGAGAGAGACAACGTTGGCGCAGGCAGCGTCTCCTAGCGAGTTTCTTGATTGAGAAATACCGACTCCTCGCTTTGGAGAAGCGTTCACCGGCAACATATATATATATATATATATATATATATATATATATATATATATATATATATATATATATATATATATATATATATAGGTACTGGATCCTGACTTGCAATGAAGTGCCGGTCGGAGATTTCACTTGCGCATAGTTGAACCATAAGGATTCGTAGCGTGCGCGTTAACTAAATTAATCCGGAACTGGGCACGATCTACGATGAACCTCCCGAGCTTCGCCCACTCATCATCATTCACTCCGTGGATATGCTGTAATTTTTTTATCTACGATGTCGCCCCTGTTCTACGTGTACAGACGCGGGCAACTGTGGTTACCGCGCACGGAGCGTCGTAGACCCCCTGGCAACCATTTAGGGTGGGAGGCTTCTCTGCAGGAACAGGTTCCAAGGTCGACATACCAGAGGCGACGAGGACGAGAGGCGAGGGAAAGTCGGCGCCCCTGAGTGCGCCTCTAAAGGGGCTTTATGCGCCCATGGCAGGACTCGACTCCACCCTCAGCGCTCCCTTAAGGGAGAGCGCAGGAGAGTCGAGTCCGGCCGTGATGCGCCTCGGACATGCAGCGCCGCATGCATGAGAGGCGCAGTACTACGCGCCTGTACAGGCAGACGAATTCGAAGGCAGCGCCACCCCGAAAGCAGCGAAAAAAAGAACGAATTGCTCTTGCACGCTATAAAAAGGTGTCCCATAGGGTGAAGTACACTTGTAAGACATAATTGTTTTTCAGCAGAGTATGTATGCCTGTGTGGGATGGTTCTCGTACATTAGGAAATTGACGAATACGCTGTTGGGTGTCGCTGGTGGTGTTTCTTGCACCACTTTCAGAGCAAAATTAAAAGCATAATTCCTTTTTTTTTTTGTGTGTGTGTGTGCTGTGAAAGCGTGCTCGTTCCCGTAAATGTGACGCACGATCTGCCCATTTTTACCGCAATCTTAAAACATTTTCCGAGCGGTAGACAGTCCCTTTAATATTGAATGGCCGGGTTGAAACAATGCATCCCTTGTTTATTGCCCGCATGGGCGTCTGCTTCATCAGGCGTTTCGTGTGTGGGGACACCACGGACCTGAGACAACGGGGGCGAAGGCGGAGGAAGGAGGTTTTCGTCCCCTTGGACGAGTTGCCGCCTGTGGCTTCCCCGCGTTCAGGGAAAAAGGAGATCCGGGGGGTTGAGCCAACGTCGGGAGTTTGTAATTTCAGGATCCCCCTCCCCCGGCAGAGACTTTGCGATCCAACACAGCCCAACAAATTCCCCAACCTTGACGCAATAGACCCCTTTCCTAATTCAGTCTGGCGACATTGATTCAAGAGGCACTTCGGCTCTGCTACTCATCACACTATACGCTGTCCGCCATCAGTTGGTCGGAGAGTGCGGCGTTGTTCGGTGCGTACGGGAGGCAGTGCTTTTTTGAGGTGTCCCGTTCTAGTGCGCGGTCGAAATTGGTTGGCGGCTTATGTTTTTTTCTGAGAGTTGGGGCGCAGCGGCATCATGTCTTGGACCAAGAGCCTGACCATTATACCAAAAAGCCTTGATATAGGCAAAGTAGAGGCCTATCGAACGTCGAAAAGCGCCGGAAACCGCAACGAACTGCGCAGCCACAAGTTCGTCGCAGAAAGCTACGTTCAATGCTCGACCATAGAAACACGTGCCGGCACAACGAAGTAAGTACTCTCACAGTCGTTTTCTTTTCGCATGTTCACTGGTGGTGTGGTTAAACGTTACAACGGCAGTTCGCGAGGCACGCGGTCTGACTAGCTCGTGTGTACGAAGTGACCTGCCATGCATGAAATCTATCTCGATACATCTGTAATGCCTGTTGCGCGTATGTGCTTTGCTGGCGACAGCAGAAGTTAACTCGCCCTTCTTACTCCGATGCAGTTATTCCACACTTGTGCACGTACGCGCGAAGTGCTTCAGGAGCCAGAAGACGGCAACACCGTACACCGCAGTGGCGCACCGACGGGGGGGGGGGGGGGGGGTTCGGGTGTTGTAACCCCCCCCCCTGAGGCCGACCTAATCCCATCCCACTCCGTAACTGCTCCTATGTCCTAGAAGAATGTGGAGCTAATGTCTCTGCAAAATAACGAAAAAATAATAAAAATAATCATCATCATTGATGCTACTATTATTTGGCATTTTATTTTATTAACTTTTTTTTACACACGCAACAGCTGTGTAATGGCATGCCCCGCCCTTCGTGAAAACTTGAACACCCCCCCCCCCCTGGTAGAGATCCTGGGTGCGCTACTGGTAGAGCGTTCCTATACTTATTGCGCGCCTTCCTGAATAAAAATACGGTCTCTCAAAACCTTCCCCAAAATGCCAATAAAGGTCTTCGGTTTTTTGTGAAATTTTGACTCGATCAGAAGTCGCACAAAATGCGTTTTACCGCATTGTAGAGCACAGTGGCGCACCGACGGGGGGGGGGGGGGTTCGGGTGTTGTAACCCCCCCCCCCCTGAGGCCGACCTAATCCCATCCCACTCCGTAACTGCTCCCATGTCCAAGAAGAATGTGGCGCTAATGTCTCTGCAAAGTGCCGAAAAAATACTAAAAATAATCATCATCATTGATGTTACTATTATTTGGCATTTTATTTACTTTTTTTTACACA